>CAUYTI010110147.1:0-47869 GCA_963575145.1 Galago senegalensis | reverse complement strand
AAGGGTGGGATATAGGATTTTTTAAAATAAATCACACTTAGAATCTTTCTAAGAGTAGAATGTGAACGTTTTAAAGCAATAACTGAGAAAATGACATGAAGGCTGTGTTGACCAGTTTGATGGAAGTATTTCGGATTGCATATGAAAACCCCACACTGTACCCCAAAAGTGCATTAATGTACATAGTTACCATTCAATAAAAAAAAAAGAGATATTATCAACAATGTAAAAAGGCAACCCACAGACAAGAAGAAAATAGTTATAAATCATGTATCTGATAATAGATAAATATTCAAAATATATATAGAACTTCTAAATTGCAACAAGTGACACAATTCGAAAACAGGCAAAGGAGTTGAATAAACATATAGCCAATTGTAATATATAAATGGAAAATAAGCATGAATAAATGCTTAACATCACTAATCACTGGGGAAGTGCAAATCAAAACTACAATGTAATACCACTTTACATGCATTGGGATGGCTACTGTTAAAATATAGAACAGAAATGGCTAGGCGCCTGTAGTTCAGTGAGTAGGGCACCGGCAACATACACCGAGGCTGGCAGTTTCAAGCCCATTCCAGATCTCCTAAACAATGACAGCTACAACCAAAAAATAGCTGGGTATTGTGGTGGGCACCTGTAGTCCTGGCTTCTTGGGAGGCTGAGGCAAGAGAATCTCTAAGTCCCAAAGTTTGAGGTTGCAGTGAGCTGTAACACCACAGCACTCTACCGAGGGTGACATAGTGAGACTCTGTCTCAAAAAAACCCAGAAAATAGTAAGTATTGATGAATGTGAGGAGAAATTAAAACCCTTGTACTTTCTGTGGGAATGTAAAATGGTACAGCCACTGTGGAAAACAATGTGATGGTTTCTCAAAATTTAAAAATAGACTTTCAATATGATCCAGTAATTCCATTTCTGAGTATATGTATATCACAAGGAATTGAAATGTTCACAGCAGCAGCTAATAAGGGAGAGCAACCCAAGTGCTCCTGGTGAGTAAAAAGATTAGCACAATATGGCATATACATACAATGAAATATCCTTAAACAGACTATAGCCTAAATGAACATGAGAACATTATGCTAAGTGATATAATCCATTACAAAAAGATAAATACTATGAGCTTCCACTTGTAAGTACCTTCTAAACACCTTCTAAGTATCTAATGAGGTACTCAGGAGTCAAAATCATAGAGACAGAAAGTGAAATAATGACTTCAGGGGCAAGAGAAGAAGACAATGGGCATTTGTTATTTCACAGATACAGAGTTTCAGTTTTAGGTGTTGGAGAGTTCTGGAGATGGAAGGTAGAGGTGGTTGCATAACAATGAATGTATTTAATACAACTGAACGATGCACTTAAAAATGGTTAAGAAGGTAAATTTATTTTGTGTGTATTTAACCACAATAAAATGATTGAGGGAGAAGCAGAGGTAACGTAATCCTTTCTTAGGTAATAGACTGATTTTTTATAACTGTTTCCACAGAGTCTGAGGATGATTAATGGTACAATTATACCAATCATCATATTAAGCCTATTGACAATACAAAATAACACCAAAATTATGTAAATGTCATTTTGCAAATTTAAAAATGAATTCCCTTTCATCGTTACTAAAAGATGTAATAAATTGCAAGGTATAAACCATCTGTTTCTGTCGCAACCCCTTGGGCCCCTGTGGCCCTGGTCTCGATCACCACAGGCGTGACAGGGATTAGAAGTACAAGCTTGTAGGAGGCGGGCTACCCCTTCTTAGCAGGGTAGCCCCAAGCAACCTCCACACTAGCCTTTTATTGAGACCTTACAACACAGATGAGGGGAGTAATTAACAAATGACTACGTGCTGAAGGCTTGGGCTCTTTCTCCACAAGGAGCACGTGTGGATGAATGGCCCGAGGGTCCACCCTCAGTTGCAGATCATCTTGCTCAGAAGTCATCTGGCTCTTGGCATCCCCTACATGTTTCCCCAGGGCATACTTATCAATTCCTCACATTAAACT
This sequence comes from Galago senegalensis, assembly GCA_963575145.1. Lineage (NCBI taxonomy): Eukaryota > Metazoa > Chordata > Mammalia > Primates > Galagidae > Galago > Galago senegalensis. The sequence continues at coordinate 45,859 of CAUYTI010110147.1, read as the reverse complement.
TTACAATTTCCCCCAAGTCAAAATATAGCTCAAATTCTGTCCCAGTTTAGTCATAAAACAAAATCTCTACAATTTTTTTTTTTAATTTTGGATGTGGATAGGGACATGAGCAAAATGTCTTTCAGGATGGAAAAAAAAATAGGACTATATTAGAACACAAGGATGAGATTCAGTCTCTCAGAGAGGTGATGGGAGCTTTCCCAGCATCCCTGACTAGCATTGCCAGATAAAATACAGGACACTCAGTTAAATCAGAATTTCAAATATGCAACAAATAATTATTTTAGCATGACTGTGTTCCAAATATTGCCCAAGACACATGCCAAAAAAATTATTCATAATTTATTTGAAATTCAAATTTAACTGAGCATCCTGTAATTTTATTTGCTAAAGATGGTAACTCTACAGCTGCCCTCCCACCACCCATTGGGCTGCTATGCTTTTCACTGGATGTGAGAGATTAAGCTGCTTAATGAGGAAGATCAGAGCAGAAATGGTATCACTCATGCTGACTAAGTCTCGGGTTTGTGTTATCTTTCATGTCAAATTCGTAGGAAGAATTTTGTGAGAGAGAATGTCAGGCTTCATTATGGAGGCTTTTAGTTCTTTAAAAAAACAAAGACTATACCTCAAGCAATCTAGTTTTCTTTATTAACAGATGTCTATTAAATCTACACTGTATGCCTGACAATGTTTCAAACTCTCCTATATGAGTCTTTATGAAAATGGTATCGTTGTTGTCCTAGTATTACTGATCAGGAAGTTCAGGTAAAGAGAATGAAGCTACTTTACCCAAAGCCAGTGGCAGTGGACACAGAATTCAGGCAGCTTGACCCCCCCCAGTCAGAACTAAGCCACATGCTTCCTTAATTACCCTTTAAGCCTTTACCTACAAATTTAAGTAAATGTTTTTTGGACTCAAATACTTAGGAATATACTTTAAATATCCTTATTTTTCTTAAAAATTATATGAATTTCTTTTTAAAATATTTGACTAAATCCATTAATGACTTCCATCAACTCATTACTTGTTCTATGTCTTCAAAACTACTTATTTGAAGTTATGTGAAATAATCCTACTTCTGGGTTTTCCAGAAAGAGGTCCACATTCTATCTAATTATAGAATATAATTATTGTGAGTAAAATTCAATTATAGCCTATCCTCCTAATCTCATTTTTATTATAAAGAAGAATTGATCTTATAACTTTTTAGTGCTGTTTCTCCAAGCTTTATTCACTCTTATCCAGTCTTTCCTGAGATGGGCCACACACTGGTTCTTTACAGTGTCAGACATGGCTTGGTTTCTAATGGCCTTCCTCTGTAGTCAGGTCTTCCTGGGCTTTGTGCTGAACTGCATGGATTAATTTCATCATCAGTTCACCAAATGTTTGTTGAAAGCCTACACTGTGCCTAGCATAGTTTAAAGGCTGAAAAATAAAATAAAATAATAAATAAATAATAGTCTGTGATCTCAGGGAGCTTGAAATCTGTTGGGTGAACCTAGAACTACTTATAGGGACTTCTTATTCCTCCATATATCTTGGTCTATATTGCCTGCATAAAAACCTTGCTTTATTCATACTGGATCTCAAATGAGAGACTGGATAAATGCTCTAAGAGCACAGGAGCCTTTCAACACCAGCTTTGCACATATTTCCCTCCAGAAATCCTCTGTGGAGTGCAGATAGAGATGCAAAATATTCGTACAAAATATTTCGTTCAATCTTGTACTTGTTGTTTTTCCGAAGTATTGTATTTTAGGTACATTGTTCCATTTTGATTTTTTAGACTAAATATGATATATGTCTTATTAAATTAACTTTATGTCATTGTTTTACATTCTCAACTTTTCTGTTTACTTTTTTTAATTTGGCATTAGCTGATGGTACATATAATTAGGTTACGTTGTTTGCATTTGTAAAGTAAAGTCCAAGTTGTAGTTATGTTTTTCACTCAGGAAGTGTGCAATACACCTACAAATTATTCTCACTAGGTAGGAATCCACCAACCCCTTTTCCTGAATTTAATTGAGTTTTCCTTTCATGTGAGCACGTTGTTGTTAATCTACAAGTTTCAAGTGAGTATTGAGTATAAGTGATGCTTATTTTCCATTATTGTATTTTACTTAGTAGAGTGGTCTCCAAATCCATTTCAAAGATACAAAATCCTCATCTTTTATAGCTAAATAGTATTTCATGGTATACATATAACACAGTTTATTAATCTATTCACATACTGAAGAGCTCTTTGCAAGTGAATTGGAATATGCTGTAAACATTCAAGTGCATGTGTCTTTATAAAACAATGACTTCTTTTCTTTGGGGTAGATCCCTAGTAATGGGATGGCAGAATCAAATGGAAAGTCTACTTTTAGTTCTTTGAGAACTCTCCATACTTCTTTCCTTAAAGGCTATACTAGATCAGAGTCCCACCAACAGTGCAAGAGTGTTCCTTTTCCTGAGAACCCATGAGAGCATATTGCCTTGGGACCTTATGATTGAGGCCATTCTCACTGGGGTTTGTTGAAAGCCTACACTGTGCCTAGCATAGTTTAAAGGCTAAAAAATAAAATAAAAAATAAATAAATAATAGTCTGTGATCTCAGGGAGCTTGAAATCTGTTGGGTGAACCTAGAACTACTTATAGGGACTTCTTATTCCTCCATATCTTGGTCTATATTGCCTGCATAAAGAATCTTGCTTTATGGGGTTAGGGGATAGGGGATTAGGGGATATATAACCCCTAATCAAAATCAAGCAGAATACCTCTTTGATAACCCCTCACTGGGGTTAGGGGGGATATCTCAAAATGGTTTTGTTTTGCATTTATCTAATAATTAGAGACAATTAGCACTTTTTCATGAGGCTTTTCTTTTTTTGGCTGTTTGTCTTTATGAGAAAAGATTCTGTTTGTGTTTCTTGTCCAGTTTTTAATTGGGTTGTATGCTCCTTTTTGTTGATTGGCTTTGTTCTTTGTAGATTCTGATTATATGCCTTTGTCACATTCATAGCATGCTTTGTTGATTGTATCCTTAACTGTGTAGAAACTTTTTAACTTGATCAGGTCCTATAGATTTATTTTTATTGTTGCTGGGATTACCTTTGGGGTTTTCTTCATAAATTCTTCCCCAAGATTGATAATGATTAGAGTTTCTTCAGCATATTGTTCTAGAATTTTATAGTTTCATGTCTTAGGTTTAAATAATTTATCTATCATGAGTTAATTTTTGTGAGTAGCAATGGTGTGAGTCCAGTTTCAACTTTTACATGTGGTAAATCAGTTCTCCCAGCACCATTTATTAAATAGGGCTTCTTTTCCTCAACATATGGGGAAAAGCCATATGCATCTATTGAAGGATCATATGGTTTATCAAAGATTAGATTATAATAAGGGACTGGTTTCACCTCTAGATTATCTATTATGTTCCATAGGTCTAGGTCTCTATTTTCATGGCAGTATTATGCTGTTTTTATCACTATAGATGTGAATATAACCTGAGGTTTGGTAACATGAGTTTCCAAATATGTTCTTATTTTGTAGAATTGTGTTGAGCATTCAAGTTTTTTTTTTCCATTTCCATACAACATGGAGAACTATTTTATCAAACTCATCAAGGTATGATGTTGGTATTTTAATAGGTACTGAATTATAATTGTTGATTGCTTTGGGTTGTATAGACATTTTAACAATGTTGATTCTTCCGAGCCATGAATATGGTGTGTTCTTCCATCTGTTAACATCCACTGCTATTTCTTTTCTTAGTGTTTCTTAGTTCTCTCTGTAGAGATCCTTCACATCCTTTGTTAAATAAATTCCAAAGTATTTCATTTGGGGGGGTGCTATTATGGAGGGAATTGTACCTTTGATTTGATTCTCAGTTTGATTGTTGTTGGCATATATAAAAGCTATTCACTTGTGAACATTGGTTTTATATCCCAAGATTTTACTGTAGTTCTTGATCACTTCTAGGAGTCTTGTGGTTGAGTCTTTGGAATTTTGTAAGTATAAGATCATATCATTAGCAAAGGGTGATAGTTTTACCTCCTCTGTCCCTATTTGGATACACTTGATATCCTTCTCTTATCTTATTGCTTTGGCTAGAACTGCCAACACTATGTTGAATAGCAGTGGTGATACTGGGACATCCTTGTCTGGTCCCAGTTCTAAGCAGGAATGCTTTCAGTTTTTCTGCATTCAATAGTATGTTTGCTGTGGGTTTGTTGTAGATGGTTTCTATTGGTTTAAGGAATCTATGCCAATTTTCTTAAGTGTTTTTATCAAAAAAAGATGCTGAACTTTGTCACATGCTTTTTCTGCTTCTATTGAGAAGATCATATGGTCTTTGATTTCACTTCTATTTATATGGTGAATTACATTTATATTGAGCATAAACCAGCCTTGAATCCCCGAGATAAAGCCCACCTGGTTGTGATACATTGTGTGTGTGTGTGTAGCTGAATTCTATTTGTGAAGATAAGATTTATTGAGTATTTTTGCATCAATATCATTAATGAATATTGTAGTTTTATTTTTTTGTTGTGTTCTTTCCTAGGTTTGGTCTTAGAATACTATTTGTTTCATAGAAGGAATTGGAGAGGATTCATCCCTTCTCAATGTTTTTGAATAGGTTCTGTAATACAGATACATACTCTTCTTTGAAGGGTTTGTAGAATTCTAGTGTGAAACCATTTAGTCTAGGACTAGTTTTGTTGGAAACTTTTTATTGTTTTGCAATTTCAGTGCTTGATATTTGTCTGTTCAAGAGTTCTGTTTTGGGTGGCTCCTGTGGCTCAGTGAGTAGGGCACCAGCCCCATATCTGAGGGTGGCAGGTTCAAACCTGGCCCCAGACAAACTGCAACAACAACAACAAAAAAAATTCTAGATGTTTCAAAATGCATTGTGGGTGATAATATGCATTAAAATAATTTTAAAAAGAGTTCTGTTTCTTTCTGGTTGAGTTAAGAGGTGATGTGATTCCAGAAATTGATCCATTTCCTCCACATTTTCAAATTTCTGGTCATAGAGATTTTTGCAGTATTCAGTGATAACATTTTGCATTTCTGTAGTATATTTCCCCCTTTTTATTTCTGAATGAGCTTATTAACAATCTTTTTTCTCTGTTTCTGGTTAATTTGGCCAAGGGGTTATCAATTTTATTTTTGAAGAACCAACTTTTTGTTTCATTGATCTTTCAAAATCATTTTTTTTGTTCTTGATTTCATTTAGTTCCAATCTGATTTTGGTTATTTCTTTTCTTCTCTAAATTTGAAATTGGATTCACCTTTTATTTCTAGTTCCTTAAGATGATTCATTAGACTGTTGATTGCATTCTTTCAGACTTCTGTATACATGCATTTAATGCAATAAATTTTCCTCTTAGGATTGCATTTGTAGTATCTCACAAATTTTGAGACCTCATGTTTCAAAATTTTTTTCAGAAATGCAAAATATTATCACTGAATACTACAAAAATCTCTATGCCCAGAAATTTGAAAATGTGGAGGAAATGGACCAATTCCTAGAATCACATCACCTCTTAACTCAACCAGAAAGAAACAGAACTCTTTTTTTAATTTTAATGCATATTATCACCCACAATGCATTTTGAAACATCTAGACCTTATGTCTTTATTGCCATTTTGTTCAAGGAATACAATGATTTCATCTTCTTTACCTTCTCATGGACCCAGATATCATTTGGCAAAAGTTTGCTTAGTTTCCCTGACTTTGTATGGGGATGTGTGTTTCTGTTAGAATTGAGTTCTACTCTTATTCCATTGTTGTCTGTACAAAGATAAGGCATAATTTCTGTTCTTTTAAATTTGTTGAAATTTTATTTGTATCCTAGAATGTGTTGAAATTTTACTTGTGTCCTAGAATGTAATCAGATTTGGAGAATGATCCATGAGCTGAGGAGAAGGGTATTTATTCAGTACTATTGGAGTGAAATACTCTGTATACACCCATTTATTTTAGAGTTATGTATAAGTCCATTGTTTCTTTGTTTAGTTTCTGCTCAGAAGATCCATCCAGTTCTGTCAATGGAGTGTTGAAGTCCCTATCTATTACGGTGTTGTAGATTATCATATTATTCAAATCAATTAGGTTTCATTTTACAAATCTGAATTCATTAATGTTGGATGAATAAATATTTAGGACTGAAATGTCTTTTGTTGTATTTTTCCCTTGATCAGTATATAGTGTCTGTCTTTTTCTTTACTTCTGTTGCTTTAAAATCAATTATATCTGGAACAAAGAAAGACTCCTGCTTTCTTTTGGTTTCCATTTGCCTGAAATATTGATTTTCAACTCTTCACCCTGAGTTGTGATTTGTCCTTAGGAGTTATAACAGTGTCCTGAATACAGTGTATACTTGGCTTGTACTTTTCTATTCAGTGAGCCAACCTGTGCCTCTTCAGTGGGGAATTCACATTAACTGAGAGAATTGGTATGAATGGTGGAATTCCATTCTTCTTGTTGTGTAGAGGACTGTTGCCTTTCTTTGTTACTTGGACCAAATAAGGCTTTGTCCTTTAGTTTCTGGGTGTCTTTACCTTCCTGGTGATAGTCTATGTATAGTACAGATCTGTGTATTTTCTGTAGAGCAGGCCTTGTAGTGCTAACTTTCTTCAATGTTTGCTTGTCAGTAAAAGATTTGATTTCTCCACTGAATATGAAACTTAATTTGGCAGGATACAGAATCCTAGCCCAAAAGTTGCTTTGTTTAAAAAGGTTAAAGACAGGTAACTACCTTCTAGCTTATAAAGATTCCACTGACAAGTCCAGTGTCACTTAATGTTTTCTTCTTGTAGATAAGATGTTGTTTATACCTGGCTACTTGCAGAATCTTCTCTTTCATTTGGACTATGGCCAGGTTAATTGCAATGTGTCTAGAATCTCTTTTGTTTTAATTGAGTCATCCTGGAGTTCAATAGTCATCTAGTATCTGTATATATGTGTCTCTGGAAAAGACTGGGAAATTTTCCAATAACTACAACTAGAGTTTCCATGCTTTATGGACCCTCTTCTTCTTCCAGAATTCCTATGATTTGTGTGTTTATATGTTTCATGTAACCCCATATCTCTCTAAAAGATTTCTCTGATTTTGCTCTGTTTTTTTCTCCCTCTTTAAATGATTGGGTTAGCTCAAAAGTCTTGCCTTTGAGTTCTGAGTTTCTTTCTTCTCCATGGTCTAATCTGTTGTTGAAACTCTCTGCTGTGTTTTTCAACTCCCTGAATGATTCTTTCAACATTTTAGGCAGCAATATATCCTTCTGAATTATGTCCAGATCCTTAATGACTTTGTCTTTAATTTCACTGATTCCTTGAGATAATTTTTGGACCTCTTTCTCTAGTTTCTCTTCAATTCCATTCATCTTATTTGCCATCCATATTCTGAATTCCATTTCTGTCATTTCAACAATTTCTTTATGAATGAAATTTTCTGCTGTGGTTCCATTGTAATCCCTTTGGGGAGCTGATTTTCTTTAAATTTTCATGCTTCTAAGCTTCTTTTGCTGATTCCACCCTAGCATGTTTCTATTTATTTATTTATTTATTTTGGACTCTAAGCTAAACTTTTGGGTGACCCTGAATCATAGGTGAGAGGTATTCTGCTTGATTTTGATTAGCCAGCTCACGGGAGGCAGTTAAGCACCTGGAGTATGGCATCTGGGCTAACCAAGTAGCACACGCATCTGCCAACTTTAGTGCCTATTAGTGGGGCCCTAGGGCTATTTGGATGCCCAGTCAGGTGGGCAGATGTGAGCACCAGCTGCCCCTAAATGCAGAGCTCTCCACGCCCCTTCTAGGACTTGCCAAAGCAAACTGGCAGTTCCTTGTTCCTTCAGCTGCTCGGCAGATTTAGGGCTGGTTGGCTGTCAGATCTGGTATGTACATCTCAGTTTCAGAGGCCCCAGGAGCAGAGCTCTCCATTTCTCTTCCAGGACCTGTTGAAGGTAACTTGCAGCTTGCTGTTCTACCACCAGCTGGGCAGGTCTTAGGGCTGTTTGGATGCCAACTCCAAGGGTCTGGTGTCAGTTTCAGAGGCCCCTAAAGTGGAGCTCACCACACCCTTCCAGGAGCTTCAGGAGCAAAGCAGCAGCTTGCTATTCTGATGGCCACTTAGGTGGATTTTAGGGGCACTTGGATACTAAGTCCTGCAAGCATATCAATGTGAAAGGCTCCAGGTTGTGGAGCTCTCCACACCCCTTCCAGGACCTGTTCCACTTGTCCCCTCAATAGGGTTTGCATGGCCCATTGGATGCTAAAACCAGCAAACTGATATTAATTTCAAAAGCTCCAGGACATGGAGTTTACCACACCTCTTTGCCATTGTCCATTTAAATGTGAGTCACCTCTTTCTCCTGTGGCCCTTTCATTCCCATAGCCTGCCAAAGCTACCTTTCAGGGCTTCTTGGAGTGGGGTGCCCTGAGGCTCCTTCTCTAAGCTGGGAGGAGTGGGGCTGGAGGCAAGGAATCCAAGAGAAACCCCTAAGCTGGGGCAGTGTACCAATGGTGAGCCAAGCTGTCTAAAATGGTGCAGTCAGAGCCAGCTAGATGGAAGGCAAGCACAGCCCAAGCACTAGCCCCACCAAAGACAGAGTAAACAAGCTGCTGTTTCCTCCTATGGTCAGGTGATGGGTATTTACAGCTCATAGCCTGCTGCTTAGAGCTTCACAAAGTGGGATTGCCAGAGGCCTGGCCTGCCTTCCTATAAGCCAGAAGAGATGGGGCTGGGAACAGGGCTTCCAGGTGACAACCCTAAGCTCAGTGTGCAGATGGTGAGCCAAACTGACTGAGAGGAGGGAGGTGGGTGCAACCCAAGCACTAGCCTCACCAAAGTCAATAAAAATAAACCACTGTTTCCTCCTGTGTTGGGGGAAGGTTGCCCCAGCTCACAGCCTGCAGATGTTGCCAATCAGGGCCACACAATGTAAGGAGGTCTCTGAATTCCAGCCAGATGTTGTAGGGAGGCAGGACCCATCTCCCCTCACCTCTCTGTGCCCTATCTGCTCTATAGTCAGTCATGCCCACCATATGCTCATGTCAGTAAGCTGGCCTCCCCAAGTGTGCTTACATGGATGCTATGGGGATGGGGGTCTAGACTCCCTTCACTGCTATAGCACTTGGAGGGGGTCAGCAGATCAGCCAAGTTATCCAAGCCAGGTGGGTGTTTCTGCCATACACCAGCATAGGGGGAAGTGGGCCTCAATATAGGGCCTTCTATCTGGTTACCAAGGTGGGGGGGGATAGGCTGGGGCTATAAGTTGGCTGAAACCAAAGTTTGTTTTCCAGTGGATTAAAATAAATTGTTATTTTTTTTTCAGGTTACATATGAAAAAGGAATAATATCTGAATCCTTATATATCTGGGATTACGTTTTCATTATCTTCATAAATAAAAACCCACGTGGTTTGACATGCACTTGGAAAAAGTAAGTCTCAAAAACACCTCAAATATTTTCGAGGTATGGTTTTTAGATTTTTTTCTGGTATATAATATTTAATATCTGAGGCCAATTAGACATTTTTCTCCTTTACTAGTAAAATTTTTGGCCCCAAATTCTTGTGGTTCTCTCAAAATTCCAAACCTAGCTATGTGTAGATCTTTATCCATTTTTGTTAACTTTGTTTATACAGAGAAGGCCTATTTTACATGCTGGTTCAGGACTTTTTTTGGTTTACAATTGTTCCTTCTTATGCCTCTGAATGCTGTACAAAGTTGATTCATACTCTGTTCACTTCATCAGAAACACCAAATTTCTGTGTGTTGGGTCTTCACTGATGTCATCCCTATCTATGGTCTTAACTTTAATCACATCAATTTCTTTGTCTTTTCTCTTTGCTTTAGGATATAGAGGCAATTATGTTTGTGTTCCTCAAAATTCATATGTTAAAGTTTTAGGCTTCAGTGATGCTATTTGAAAATGGGGCCTTTCAAAGACGATTAGGTATAGATAACGTCATAAGGCTGGGGTCCTTCATGATGAGATTTATGTCTTTATCAGAAGAAGGGAGACCAGACCATATGAGGACACAACAAGGTGGCCACATGCAAGCCTAAAAGCCAAGAAAAGGGCCCATATGAAACTACACGTACTTTGATCTTGAAGTTTCTGGTCTTCAGAAATAAATGTCTATTCTATTGTTAAGCCACCCAGAGTATATTTTGTTATGGAAGCTTAAGTAGACTGAAACAAAGCTTCAAAATCTTGCTATCCACATCATTGATCAATTTTCATCAAAATCTGTTTCACTCTTTATAGCACCTGGTATTACTTTTAATTAAGTACATATTCTAGTTTTCCATTTCCTTGAATCCTGTTCTTGGCACCACCAGATACTTCTTCACCAAAACCTGTTGTTTTATCTCTTTTGATTTTCAAAAGAGGTCCTAGTTTCTTTCATTAACTTGGAAGCACAAAACAGATGCTAGCTAAAGTTTGTTTTCTTGCTTGTAGTAAATATTTCAAAAATATTTTCCGCCTTTGTTTAGCTTATCATGATTATCTCATTCTTTTATAATTTAAAACCTTTTCCCCAAAACCTCACTTTTCCAATTTCCATTTTATTCTCAATAAGGGCAATATTTCTTATAGCTGACATTTATTCAAAAATAAGTGTGGGTAGATCTGCCTTCACAAGTTGTCTGCATGTGTTTGAAATTCTCTTTTACATAAAGTATCTGTGGAGGAAAAAAACTCATTTTTAAAACATTTCCACTTTCATCCTTAATAAAAACAGTCATTCCTATACCTGATCTTTGTTTACAAATATTATGGTTTTATTTTCATATAGATCTCTCATAATATGCCTAGGTATGTTTTAATTCTCCTATTGGACATAATTTAGATTTTTAAATCTAGTTTTTAATTAATCTAGATTTTATAATCTGGTTTTGATAACTTCAAATGTGCAAGTACCTTAAGGCAATGAGAAGTGAACTAGGCCAACGGAACACATTTCTACTTGATTTTCTCTTTTTATTTTAACTTTTGCATCTGTATGTCTATATTCAATAGGCTATTTTGCCTTCAGATATATCTAGTCTGAGATCTGTTGAGTTGGAGAGTGGAACCCATTAATTATTGAATCTTCAAGGGAAGCCTCCTGCTCAGACACTTCCTGTTTACCACAGCAGAGACTGTTTTTACAATCCCTGCACTGACACCCTTGAAAATTTTTGTCCATGAAGCTAAAATTGAGGCAAAGTGTAGTGGACCTTCCATGGCATACCTCACCTTTATCCTGGGCCCCTAAATGTAAGAATGTTCAGGATCATGTTCCAGGACTCTGTTTATGTGCCTCCTAGAATTCTGCACCATTTTACTGGCAAAAAAGAATCGTAAGCTGACGCTTTATTTTTTCCTTCAGTATCAAAAATGGGCAGCTCATACTTAGCAGAAATTTCTTAGAAATTTGGGCTCGTAGTTGGTGCTATTCCCTAGTTTTGGCATGATGTAAATTTTTGCTTTGTATTTTGTTCAATTTTAGTTTTCACAGGTAGTTTCTATAAAGAGAGTTTGTATGCTTGCTCTAATATTGATTTTTTTTTTTCAGGAACTCACTAACCCTTTTGAATATATGTGATGTGTGGATTATAGTATTAGGAAATCAAAGACAAATAAAGGACTATCCCAGCCTTTAGGTAACTTACCTTTAATGTGGCCTGTGTAAGACTGACCTGGATCAGTCAGCCCACTTATGCGTGGTCCCCTTCTCAGCATCTGTGTATAAACTGAGTCACCTGCCAAGATTTAACTTGATTGTCAGGAATCAGTTAGGAAAACCTGTGACCTTAGAGGACAGTTTCTAGAATCAAAGAAAACTGAGATAGGCCTGGCTATTCTTTTAAAAAGAATTAAAGAGAACATAGAAGACAGGGACTTCCCTTGCTAATGGTACTATGTATCACTACATATGTCAGGCAGAACTGCGAAACAGACTTTAAAAGAAAACTCAAATACAGAAGGAAAGAGGTGGTGAGGAGAAAAAAAGACAGTAACAACAATGACATGCTAAGGTCATTAACCTCCGATCTCACCACTGAGAGCTTTCTAATTAACTTTCCTGAAAGCTTGAGACTGTTGTTTCCAGCCCTAACTTCAGGCACTATTTAAACTGTTTTAGGCTACCAAATGACAATTGACTATTCTTAGAAAAGTTTAAATAACTTGGATGAATGTAGTGTTTTAAAGAAGAGTTCTGGAAGTTCTGCCTTTTACTAGGAATACATAATAGTTGTGTTTGTTTTGTTGAATTGTTTTTGTCCTAAAGTCCTAAGGAGGATTTAAAGAAAAAATGAAATCAGATTTTTAAAAAATCAAACACTTTCATTTATGACAGCCTGACAAATTTTAAAATGTGATTCTGTAGAGGTCAAACAGGTCTGTCTGTAAATACGAAAAGCTAATTCTTTCTATTGCCTGGTATTACTGTTATTTATTAAGTACAGAAGACATATATAAACCAAGCAAAGGCAAATCCAGCTTACCATCTCTAAAAAATAAAATTGTTTCAACATCAAGTAAACTAGTTCACTGAGAAAGGAGAAAGCAAAAGAAGAAATTAATCTCAGAAGGATGATGTCCTTGAGCATGCAACTATTTTTGTTTCATATTTCAATTGCTAATGAAGGAGGGTTTGTTTTCTTTTCACATGCTTTGTTATTTTTTATTGGATTCCAGATATGTAAATTTTACCTTTCAGGTGAAATATATCCATAGAAACATTCTTGAACATTGTTCTAAAATGCAGTTAACTTATTTGGAAATAAGTTTTATCCTTTGGGAGATGGTTTATAATAAGCCCCCCTGTATGCCTCAGTAATTATAATTTTCATATTGATAAATCTCACAGAAGCCAAATCTAGAGTATTTAAACTCTGAATCCTTTGTATATTGGTCTGTTCACTTGAAATGAAGTGAACCCTGGACAGTACATGAACCAACACTCCCGTTCTTTTTATAATAAACCCCCCTGTATGCCTCAGTAATTATAATTTGCTGGGCAAGACAAGAACAATGTTTTGTCTAGGGCTAAGTATACTGCACTGCTGAAACGATACCCTTCTTATTACCCTAGCCAATGTCCCATTAATTCTGGATTTTTCTAGCATGGCCTATGGAAATGGGGACAATTCCTGGTCTTGGGTGAGCTCCAGGGATTGTCACTTATTCCTTTTGGTGATTCCTTCCCCAGCTTTGAGTAATTTCCTCCTAGGCATGCTCTGGTCAGTTCTCTGCTGAATATTCCAGGAGGACTCTCTGCAAATCTCTGAAATTCCCTCTGTGCCATTCTCCTCCCTCTTGTACTCCACCCTCCAGACTCTAGCTGCCTTGGCTCTCCCCTGATTCCCAGCTTACTATCTTCAACTGAGAGTGTCTTCCTGGGTTCCTCCTCTTTGAGCCATGGACTAGAAGCTCTCTCAAGACAATATTTAAAGCAGAAGTACAGAGCATTCTGCAAGTTTCCATTGGGACTCAGAAAATAATATCCCCAGATGGCCTTACAAGCAATCTCAGAAGCATAAGTTTTTCTCTGTTCTCCTCCTGCCCTCTTATTTCCCAGTCCTATTCTCCCCAGGGGTTAGCCATAGAAACTAGAATCCTTTACCCAAGCCAGGTCATAGAAACCAGAACCTCTTTTTGTGAAATCCAGCCATAAAACCTAAAAATATTCTGTGTAAAAACTAGCACTAAAGAAAATTATCTAACCTACCTTGTTTTATTATAGGTCCTATAAGCCCCATTCCTTCCCTAGTTGGAAGGAACTCATTCTCAGAGAAGTCAAGAAGACAGGCCTTGCTGGGTTTTCCAGTCAGTCAATTAATGTTAGATCACACCCTTTTTGTTAAATCACACTTCTACACAGCTATCCATACTTTGTTGAATCTAGACAATAAAATAAAGAACTTCCTCTGTCTCCTTGGGTCATTGTTCTGTAGGTAATCATGTATATATATATGAAATAAATTTGTATGGTTTTTGCCAATTAATCTGAATTTTCTGAGATCATTTTTTTTTTTCAGTATTCCTTCAGAGGGCCAAGGGGAACCATCTCCTCTTCACCACTATAGTTCCCATGTCTTGGAGATCACATCCTGCCTAGTGCAATCAGAAATCAAATTCATTGCTCAATGTCCAGTATCTTGAAAACTGTTCCTTCATGCATTTTTGCCTGAGTCTTTAGCTATTTCAGGAAGGATGATAAATCTGGTTCCTCTTTTTCCATCTTGGCCAAAAATGGTCATCCCCAATGAAAGGTTCAATATGTGAGAGTCAAAGTAAGGAATGGGGGCACCTTTTTCTCAATGTTGTCTGAAGGGCATTAAAAGGCCTACAGATTTATCAGTTTCAGAAAAGGCCTACTATTTTTTGAGACTTCAAGGTCATCTTCTAACTTAGTGTGGAGAACCCTGGACAGTACATAAACCAACACTCCCGTTCTTTTTATAATAACCCCTTGTATGCCTCAGTTCTTTGTTTGGAAGCTACTCAATAGTTAGGGGTAAGACACAGGTAAAGTCTTTCTTTTTATATTGTTTCTATTTTATTAAGAATTACTACCTGCTAAGGAACATCAAGGTAAAGGCTTGTGTTCACACTCATGTTACATACCACAAAGTGTGCTTGGAAAGCATTAACACACCACTGAAACAAAAATTCCTCCCACTAATAAAACAAAATTCAGAAGGAATGAACCACTTGCCTGGTCTAGGCATCATGCCCTATCTCTCACCATTTGAAAGTGTCTCTTTCAAAGGTAAGACCTTGGTAGATTTGCTTTTGGTTTTAGTTGGGTAAGTGGTTTCCCTTATGACCGTCACTCCAATTAAATATTATTCCTGATTCTTTCATCAAGGGGCAAGTCAGCACTGACCCTGCGGTACCAAAGCCCTTTGTGTGGGGGGGGGGGAATGGGGTGGGAATAAGTTAATAGAAAGTGTAATGAAGAAGAATCCAAGGAGCAGTAAAATATGATTTACTAATGTCAGCCTATGTGACAGACACTGTACTTATACTATTTCTCAATCTCAGGGCAGCATTTAAACCCAAATTTTATGGTCTTTGTTTACCAATAAGGAAACCGAAATCCAGTATTAATTGACTTGCTCCAAATGATACAGTGAGTGGATGATATAGATACATACTCAAATTGAGGCCAGTCTGGTTCCAAAACCTATCCCCACCACAACATAACTTCTGCACCTTCCCAAGAAGTAATAACTCTGCCAGCTAAGGAGATAAAAATTAACAGGGTCTCAAAAACATAGTAAGATCACACTCCTACATCCTTCCCTACAGGCAACATTACTAAGTGGGTTTCACTGTTATTCTCCACCTTCACATAATCTTCTTGGGGCTACCTTCAATAGTAATTTAAAAGTCATCTGGACCTCTTCGCTCCAACTAGAGGGGTGGAAGGCAGAGGGTGGTGCAGCTCGGCCACAGACCTAGACAGCAGAGGAATCATCAACACAATTTCCTTTTACCCTGCACCTTACCAGGGACTTTCCTGCTGCTGTCTATCCTGTTAAAATGCTTCCCTGCACCAGCATTTCCTACATTTTCCTCTCTCTAATCAATATAGTTAATAGCACTACAGTTATTCCCCTGATTATAAAATTTCTGGAACAGAAGTTTCATTAATTTGCATAGAATTAACAAGTAAACTGTTTAAAATTTCCCCCTCTGCCTCTTACTATTTCTTCCTCTGTTCTGCTTTCAAAAAATTGAAAAAGAATACAAAAACAGCTAAATTTGAACAGGTTAGTAAAAGAGCCAATGTATAATTTTCATATTGGTAAATCTCACAGAAGCCAAATCTAGAGTATTTAAACTCTGAATCCTTTGTATATTGGTCTGTTCACTTGAAATCAGGACAAATGGAACATCAAATTATTTGGTGGTGATAATACAAAGTAAAGGCTCTGAAAACATTCATGTGCTGAACAGATGCAAGGCGGCATCACTGTTATTATGAGCAAGAAATAAAGGGCAAATGCTACCAGAATAATAAGAGTAAAAATATGCTTCTAGGAATGATGTAAACAATAACACAAATGCATGAAAATAGAGCAAACCTGTGATCCTAAATACCAAGTTTCTAATTTTCAATTTAGCTTTGCGTTCCTCATACCTATTATTGTAACCACATGCCCCTCGTGCACCCACACCAGTTTGCAGGCACTACGTGAGCATGCATGTACACACGGAGGCAAATTGGTTCTTCTGTTGCTGGGCTGGATTTTTTTTTCCCCTTCCAAAGAAAATTGTCTGACAAAATAAATAGACAGGTTTGAATATGATGTGTTAAGACCTCATTCCAGTACCCAGGACATCCTTCAAACATTACATAATTCAGCATTTTTCTGACCTGGGAAGCATTTTCATCCCCCCAGAGTTTTGGAGATGAATGTTCTACCGCACAATAAATGAGGTCTGTAACAGAGTGTGAGAGCTGATGTGCACACAGAGGGCAAGGATAAATCCGAGCAGAGCATTGACACCACCAGTCAAGCATTATCTGAAGGCCACACAAAACAAGACCTTGCGTTTTACTTAATGCTAATCATTTTGAATACAAAATTAACCCCTCTTTAACTCACGAAGTGAGACACTTAAGTTCACAAATTCATCCTAGAAAAAGGGCTACATACCTAACACCAGTCACCAGATGGCCAAGGAGAGCACTTTGAAGGTGACTATAGTGATGATATTCAGCAATGAGGTGCATAGCACTTTTAATACGATGACTTCAAACACTTAACTGTCAGACCTCCTCTGATGACAGGTCTGATCCAAAAAAAGAGTTCCAAAATTGCTTTGAAGTGTTGACTAGGCGCTAGTCTGTACATTGCTTCCCAAAGGGAGTCCTTGAAGGTGACTGTAGTGATATTCACCAATGAGGTATATAGCACTTTTTCTAGGATGAGTTCACCAACTGCACTGACAGATACTGTATGTCAGAACTATACTAACACCATTGAATGTTAATATTCTATCGATTTCAGGTAAGTTGGTTGTGTTCAACTCCTGCTCAAACCTTCCCCTTAGGAAGATATCAGGATCTAGAGTGACACTTCCAGCTTGCCTCTTGATGTTTTTATTCTTTTTCTATAATAACTAAGATGATCCAGCCCAACGACTATTTATTCATGAGAAATACCTTTCCAAAGAATCAAAAATTGGTCTTTGTGGAGATATCAATCTGTCTGGACCAGCTTGCTGTATCACATACAGAGTTTAACTGTGGCTTTCACCAGCAGTAGTTTATCTACCTAAGTACACATGACGTTGAAAACAGCTATAATGTCATGAAAACCATAAAGATGCTGATTAATGCCTACAGGAATGACAGATTTATTGTCCTGGGAATTTCCATTTGCAGCGAGGGCTTCACACTGCCAAAAAAGAGGCAATTTATTTCCCATATATGCTCCTTCAACAAATATTTATTAAGCATCTTCTATGTGTCAGGTGCTATGTGAGGAAACCAATGAGTAAGTCACACAAAGTCCCTGCTTTTATGAAGCTTACTGGGAGAGACGAGCAATGACAAATAAACATAAATTATAATGTTGGGTAATGATTCATGACTACAAAGGAAATATTGATAAAATAGGTTCAAACCATATAAAATGGCAGTGTAAAGTAAGTTCTACTATATATGTGATCATCGGGGTGGCCTTTCCAATAATGTGACATTTGAGGAGTGACCTAAATGGTGTGGAACAGTCTTTGTGAGAACGGTGATCGAGGCAGAGGGAAGAGTAAATGTAAAGGATCAGAGATGCAAATGAACTTGATATGTTTTAGAAACAACAGGAATGCTTATGTGTGGCTAGAACCTAGTGAGGAGCATAGTAAAGGAGGGGAAATGAGAATAAAGGGCTAGCCAGGGACCAAGTGATGTACACCTGGTGCAGATACAGAGGTAATGAGGACAGTCAAGCCTTGAGTATGCTTGTGAAGATTTCTCTTCCTGGGCTGTGGAGAATGAACTTGAGAAGAGGAAGAGCAGAAGCTCTCACTAGCTGGGTGGCCCTAACAGGGGTGCAGATCAGAACTGGTATGACTCGGGCCAGAGGGGCTAAACAGAATTAATTGTTCTCTTTTCAACACATGTAATTTGAAATACCCATTAAGAAACCAACTGGAAAAAAGGTTTAATTAACCAGTTTAGACATCAGGGCCAATATCTTTTAGGTAGGACAAAAGATATACATGTAGGAGAGGATAATGTGAGAGGATATTTATGAGACTGTTTGTG
Organism: Galago senegalensis; assembly: GCA_963575145.1. NCBI lineage: Eukaryota > Metazoa > Chordata > Mammalia > Primates > Galagidae > Galago > Galago senegalensis. The sequence continues at coordinate 27,581 of CAUYTI010110147.1, read as the reverse complement.
ATCGCAAAGAAAAATCTGTGGGAGAGGAAAGAAGACTCCAACATTTGGATGTCAAGGCAAGGCCAGAGAAGGAAATCAGAGAGGAGGAGGAACCAGTTAAGTCATGTAACTGAAGTGTTTTAAGAAATACAATTGTCTACTATGATAAATACTACCAAAAATGATAAGTGAAGTGGGGCTGAGACATAACCATTGACTGTGTAGGCTAACTTAAACATAAAATAAACTTTCAGAGGTGGCGCCTGTGGCTCAAAGGAGTAGGGCGCCAGCCCCATATGCCGGAGGTGGCGGGTTCAAACCCAGCCCTGGCCAAAGACTGCAAAAAAAAAATAAAAAATAAAATAAACTTTCAGAAAGCTATTTTATCTAGTAGCCAGATTTCAGCAAAGCCAACCTTCTCAATTTCCCAAATTTCCAATTATAATTGTTAATAGAATGGTTCAAATAAGAATGGTTGAACAGCTTAAGCAAAACTGTTTCATTTTTATTACCAATGATGAAATAGTTAGAAAAGTATATTTAATCAATAAAACTCAAAACTTCATATAAAAGATGCCTTTAGTTTATAGTATTTTTAATGTTATTTTATTGTAGCAAAACAATCTTTAAATGTCCGATACATTATTGTTGACTATAGGTACAAAGTTCTACAGCAGATATGTTAAGGATATTCTCTTTGCCTTGCTCTTAAGTAGTAATTTCCCATTTTCCCTTTCCCTAGCCACTGGCAACCACTATTCCACTCTTTGATTCTATAAATTTTGAGCACATTAGCTACCTCATCTAAGTGGAATAATGAAGTATTTGTCTTTCCATGACTGACTTATTTTAGTTAACATTATGTCTTTAAGTTCATCCATCCTATCACATATTACAGGCTCCTTTTTATGACTAAATAGAATATAGCTAATTTTAGTACAGGATCAAGATTATTTGGGCTAATTCTGATTTCTTTTAAGATCCTAATGAATATGAGTTTAAAATTGAGCTATAAACATTAATTCACATATCCAACTATTTCTATGCTATTGATTCAAATATTCACTTACTTCTCTGTTAAATTTTGAATTTAAAATTACATTTTGATTTAATTTAAATCTAACTTGATTTGACTTTATGTAAATTAATTTGAAATCATAATTATTGAAAATTGCTAATATTCTCTTTCAAGAACATGCAAAGGGACATTAAAAATAGTTACATTTTGGACAAATAGAAAATGATATTTAAAAACATGTAAAGGAAATTAAAGGTAGCCCAAACAACTTGAACAAATGTGAAATGCTTCTAACAATGGTCATTGTGACATGTGTAATTGTGGAAGGTTGTGGAAATGTTAAAAAAAAAAAAAAGTAAAATCAAGCAAGCAGCGAGAGGAACTGAGTAATCCAGGAAATGTTACTATTCTGGATCTGTAAATCTGGACTACAAAGAACAAAACCACACATGTGCCAAAAGAAACACCTCCGATATTAAATTCTAGATACCACTTGCTAAAACTAAAAAACTGAAGTTGTAACAAGTGACCATAGACACAAATATTTCCATTAAATTTAAATGGTATTTAAAAGTATCCAAAAATTAGTTTACATTAAATGATATAAATCAACATTTATTTTAATCTCGATTTAAATTTTCAATTCAAAAAGCACAGAAAGCGTGTTAGAATTAGGAAAAATAAGTCTCGGATTTTAAGCATCAGTGTAAATGGTGATAGTTGGCTTATGCTATTTCAAATCCTCAAGAGAAAAATCTCAGCGATAGATCTCAGTTCATCTATTCAAGCCAAATCACACTTGCCTTTTGGGGATTGGGGCCATTCCCTATCACTTGTGGCTGGGTAAAGACCTGGTCAAGAGGTGTAGAACAAGTTAGTGCCCAGCAGTTCAGAGATTGGTCTCCAGACCCAGGGCTCAATGCTTGGGTCTTTCATTTATGAGCTGTGTAACCTTGGGCAAGATATTTATTCATTGTATGCCTCAGCTTCCTCATCTATAAGGGGAATAGCAATAATATCTACCTTATAGAGTTGTGGGGATTTTTAAAAAATGGTGAAATGTGCTTAGAATAGTACTCGGTACACAGTGAACTAATAAAATAACATAAACTACTGTTATAGGTCTGAGAGCCAACAAAGGCTGTGTGGACAGTCACAACAAGCTTCACACAGAAGAAGACAAGTATTGGTAGCTTTTGAGCAAGAAAGTGTATAGGAACATTAATCTGATGGTGCTGAGAAAAAAATTGGGGTCCATATCTTATCTCAACTACTAGATTGCAAGGTCCTTGAATATAGACTTTGTTTCTTCTTGTTGACATGTTTGGTGCTTACCCCTTAGTTTATACCACAAAGCTGCAGCTATGAGCAGTGTCCAAGAGATGAGTCTGTGGGACTGAATTGATTTAAAGGAGAAACTGAAGGTATATGTGGGACAACAGGAATGTAAATACAAGAGAAGAGATGATCCTGGTATACTTTGCAAGTTTCAAGAGTACACAGGTAGAAGAATGTGACCACCTTTTGTGGAAGTAAGAAAAGGAATTAAGTTGTAGACATTTTGAATTGGAGATGATGGTAGCATATTTAGGTGCACATGTCTAGCAGATAGTTAGAAATGTGAGATAGAGCTTAGAAGGTGAAACAGGACTATAAATACAAATCAAGGAGTCATCTGCCTGGCTGTGTAAGTTAAAGTTATAGGAATGGATTAAATGACTAAGAGAGAGAAACTAGGAAGAAAAGAGGAGGCCAGAGCAAAGGGGAAAGTAAAATGATGGAGAAGTTTAAAGAGTCAGATTCTAGCAGGAACAAGACAGGATTGCATTGAGTATACAGGTAAAGCAGTTAATTCTAGAAACTTAACGAGACATCTCTTCCTTAATTAATGACCCATGGCACTCTAGGCACAAACACTTCCAAGTTCCAAAAAACAACATGGCCTTTAAACATTTCTGCCTTCATCATCTTTCTATGAAATAGTTTAAATGCAAACTTTATAACAATAGCGATTGTCTCCTTTTCCTCAGTCCATGCTGAGGTGCTCGGGGAGCCAACACTGAAATTCGGAAATGATTTCTTTCATACTCCTGACTAGAGCTGAGGTGGGAATTGACATTCTTACAAGGTGATAGTAAAATTTGATCTCAAGAAGAATGCACATTTTTTTCCGCCCTCAATGAGAATTTGTTCTTTAAGGTTCATATTTTTAAGCCGTGGTTTTATTTTAGTTTGTTTTGTTTACCTTCCTATTTTCAGTAACTTAATTGGAGCTTGACAGAAACTGTCTTCTGAGGTGAGTGACTTAATAATAACTGGAATATTAAGTGGCATGTTCAGACAGGGATGAAAACTATTTCAGGGTAATGTAAATTGGAAATACAGGAAGGTGATGCGTAAGAATCCAGAAGCAAAAGGAAAAACTAACCTTAATTTATTTTTCTGACTTTCAGATTCTATCTCAGCATTTGTTTAGATAAACTATGTGGAAGAATTTGGGGGAATAGTTTCTGACTATGCAGATAGTCTATAAGAAATGTGTAAAAAGCTTATCCTGATGTCTGCTTTACCTATGGGGCAGTAGATATTTCACACAGGTCTTTTTTTTTTTTAATGCAAATACATTGAAAATGAAGACATTGAGATTTTCTTGGGACCATATATTAAAGAAAAGAAGCTAAAATTATGAAATATTTTTGTTGTCCCATATTTAGCATGCTCATTTTCAACTGCAATTATATAGTCATTCTTAGAAAAATGAAAGAATTCGAAATTTTGAGCATGAAAATTACTAAGCAAGAATATACTAATTTTATACTCAATGCTTACAAGATGATCATAAAGACACACAAAAGAACTGAGAGTTTCTTTAATTTTCTGAGGGTTTCTTAAACTTTTGGCAACAGAATGAGACTCTGTCTTAAAAAAAAAAAGCTTTGGTATTCAAATTACTATTTTCAAGTTAATCAATTCATCATTTTTCTCTTCAATTACTAAATAGCCTAAGTCTCCCATATTTTCAAATATTAGGGGCTTTTCATTTGATTAATAAACTTTCATAGATTTTATGAAATCTAAACTCCTTTGGTCAAGGTCTGAGATTCCATTTTGTAGTTTCTACTGCATTAGTATTGATTTTTTTCAGATGTTTACTGTATCTGACACTCAACAAGGCTGTTGTTTGCTATATCTACACAGATATTGTTACAATGGATGGAAGTGGTTGCCACTGTAGTGGTTGGAGAGATGCTAGAAAAAGAATGTATTTTATAAGTTCAGTTCAATAGAAGAATGTTTTCATGCAACGACAACTTTTGCTTTCTCTACAACTATGTCACAGGAGCTTGAATCATAAATACTGGATTCCACAGATCCTCCAGGCTATGTTTGTTTTAGGTTGGATCACCTCTGTCTCCTACCACAAAGACCTGGTGTGAAAACACAGTATAAACATCCAAAATGCATTTCAAAGTGAATGTTTAAAGAAGGGACTATTTCTGTATATCTTTACATTCAAAATAAACAAGTGAGTTGAAGGTAGATTGCCACTTTGGGGGGGGGCGGTAATAGCAATGTTTATTGAGCCATTCCTATGTTCCAACAAGGTTTGCTTGTCTTAATCCTACTTATCTTTAATTCTCACATAACTGTCTAAAATACATTATTATATTCGTTGAACAGATAACAAAAGCAAGGCCCTAAATGGCTAGGAAACTTGCTTAAGGTCAAGCTAGCTAAACAAACAAACCAAAAAAAGGTGAGATATGCACAAATAGAACTGGTATATGTGTGCAAGGTTATAGAGTTTAGTTGTATTAAATCCTAATCCATTTGGGGTTGGTCTTGTTATTAAGCTACTTAAGCACTGGCTCATTAATAGCTTACTAAGGGTGTTAATCAGAGAAAATATCAGTGTGAGTGGTCTTAATGGTAGAAAAACCAAAAGGAGCCCTTTCAATACACACAGAGATTAGTATAGAATATTCAAAGACCATTACCTCACCATTGCCCAGATGGTTCATCAGTAAATTTTCCAACACAATTGTGTATGCACCAAATAAACTATGAATTTAGCTTCAAAATCAGATTAGTTTTGATGCTATAGAGTAGCCACCAAGGAAGGGAAGAATTCTGGGTAATATTTCAAAACTAGAGTTTAATCAGAGATTCCTTGGAACCATGTGTTATCTAGGAGTCCATAACTAATAACTTTGCCATGCTGCCTCATTTATCCAGAATGCAATGCATCTGGCACCATGCTTTTCCAAGCCACTTGAATGGACTATAGACAGAAGCCTGGCTGACCACTATTTATGTTAAACAGTGAAAACATAAGCAAATGAAGTCAAAATTGAAAATTTTGCAAAATATAAGCAAACTTTTGCAAAATAATAAGCAAATGAAGTAGTATTGTGTAAGCATGCATTTGCAAATCATGGCCACTATAAGCCTTATGAGAAACTAATACTACAGTATGTAGTAACAAATTCATAACTTGCGTTTAGACAGATATTTTGAGCACCAATAACAACTCTTTAAGTGTCTTCTTATGCAAGTGTCTCCTTGTATAAAACCAATGTAAACAAATCCTTCCCCTTAAAACCCAGGGATAGGTTGTTTTTAATAAATGGCGCTATGAATCTCAACCACACTGAATTATTCTTTTTTTAGCACTCTTTAATTGGAAATTTTTTTTATTATTATATAAAGGGGAAACAATTTTTTTATGTGGATAGGTTGTATGAAGCTTAAGTCAGTGCTATCAGTGCACACAAATAGTGTTTGTTGTACCTGATAGGTAGGTTTTTAACCCTGCCTTCCTCCATGCTCCTTACTTCTTAATCTACAATGAGTTTTCCTCCTCTCTGTGCCCATATGTGTGCGTTGATAAATTCCAAATTATTAGAGAATAGATGTGGTGTTTGTTTTTCCCATTCTTGAGTTATTTCACTAGGGATAATGGTATCCAATTCCATCCAAATTTCTGCTAAAAGTCATTAATTCATTCCTTTTTTATGGCTGAATAGTATTCCTTGTTATATATACCATATTTTGTTAATTCATTCATGAATTAATGAGCACTTAGGTTGATTCCATGTCTTTGTGATTGTGAAATGTGCTGCAATAAAAAGTCAAGTGCAGGTGTCTGTTTAATAAAATGACTTCATCTCCTTGGGGTAGATACCCCGCAGAGGGATTGTTCAGTCAAATGACAGATCTACATTTCTTTCCATGAGGAATCTTCATACTCTTTTCCATAAAGTCTTTACTAATTTGCAGTTCAGTCCCACCAACAGTGTATCAGTTCCTTAGTCTCTGCATCCACATCAGCATCTATTACTTTTTTTATTAATAGCCATTCTGACAGGGATAAGGTGGTATCTCACTGGAGTTTAATTTGCATTTCCCTGATGATTAGTGAAGTTGAGTATTTTCTTACATGGTTGTTGGCAGTTTGTCTACTTTTTAAAAACATGTGTTTATAACTTTTGTTCAATTTTTAATAGGGTTGTTTTCTTACTAATTTGTTTGCATACTTTGTAGATTCTGAATATTAGCCCTTTATCCGATGTATAGTTTGTGCATATTTTCTCCCATTCTGTAGGTTATGTGTATACTCTGTTGATTCTTTTCTTTGTTGTGCTGAAACTTTTTAATTTAATCAAGTCCCATTTGTTTATTTTGCTGCTATTGTAAGTACCTCTGGAGTACTTAGTCATAAATTCTTAGCCAAGGCTAATTTCTAGAAAAGTTTTTCCTACATTTTCTTCTAGAACTTTTATAGTTTCAATGCCTTACATTTAATTCTTTAATCAATCTTCAATTAGTTTTTTTGTATATGGGGAGAAGTAAAGATTCTGTTTCATTCTCCTACATGTGACTATCCAGTTTTCCCAGCATGATTTATTGTGTGGGGCTCATTTTCCCCAGAGTATTCTGTTGTCTTCTTTGTCAAAGATCAGTTGGTGATAGGGAAATGGTTTAATATCTGGGTTCTCTATTCTGTTCCACTGGTCTATGTCTCTACCTTTATACCAATACCATGCTGTTTTGGTTACTATAGGCTTGTAGTATAATTTGAAGTCTGGTAATGTGATGCCTCTAGATTTTGCTCTTTTCACTTAAGGTTGCTTTGACTATTGGGGCTAATTTTGGTTTCAAATGAAGTATATAATTTTTCTACATCTGTGAAATATGGCATTGGTATTTTGGTGGAGATTATGCTGAATCTAAAAATCAGTTTGGACAGAATGAGCATTTTAACAATATTGAGTCTACCTATCCATAAGCATGTTTTTCTACTTGTTTTGTCATCTGCCATTCCTTTGTCAGTATTTCGTAGTTCTCCTTGTAGAGATCTTTTTCCTCCTTGGTTAAATACAAGGTGTCCATAAAGTTCATGTGTAATTTAAAACAGTTGTAACTTTTAAATTCTAAATTCTATTTTCTCTATAGCTATCATGAATGACATTATGTCTTTGATTTCAATCTAGCTTGGCTGTTGTAAGTACATTGAAATGCTACTGATTTGTGTACACTGATTTCATAACCTGAGAATTTGCTGAATTTATCTGTCCATTCTAGGAGTCTTCTGGTGTAATCTTTGGGATTCTCTAGATACAAGATCATATCATCAGTGAAAAGTGGTATTATTCTTCCTCTTTTCTTATTTGGATACCTTTTGTTTCTCTCTCTTGCCTGATTGCTCTGACTAGGACTTCCAGCACGATATTCAATAGAAGTGGTGACACTGGGCACCCTTGACTTGTTTGAGTTCTAGGAAGAACACTTTCAACATTTTGCCACTCAATATTGGGGAATGTTTGGTATACATTTGTCATATGTAGCTTTTGTAATTTTGAGATTTGTTCTTTGTATGCCTAGTTTGTTGAAGGTTTTTATTATGAAAGGATATTGAATTTTATCAAATACTTTTTCTGCATCTACTGAGATGATCATATAGTCTTTGCTTTTGTTCCTCTGTATGTAGTGAATATCATTTATTAATTTGCAAATGATGAACCATCCTTGCATCCCTAGGATGAAAACCACTTGACATGGCAAACTATCTTTTTCAATGTGCTAGTAAGCTGGGTTTGCTAGTATTTTGTTGGGGATTTTTGCACCTATGTTTATAAGGGATATTGTTGTGTCCTTTCCTGGCTTTGGTATCAAAGTGATACTGGCTTTGTAGAATGATTTAAGAAGATTTTCCTCCTTTTCAATATCACAGAATTGTTTCTGTAGGATAGGTACCAGTTCTTCTTTGTAGGTTTTGCAAAAGTCAGCAGTAAATTTTGTTTCTATTTCTTGCTGAATCAATCTTAGAAGATTGTGTGTTTATAGGAATTTATCCATTCCTTTAGGTTTTCTAGTTTGTTTATGTCAAGGTTTTCATAGTATTTATGAAACATAATTTGCATTTCTGTAGTAACAGTGTTAATATTTCCTTTTTCACTTATGGTTGAGCTTATTTGAGTCCTTTCTCTTTTATATCTGCTTAATCTATCTAATGGTCTATTAATTTTATTTTTCTTTTGAAAGGACAAGCTTTTTTTTTTTGAGATGGAGTCTCACTCTGTTACTCCAACTGAGTGCAGTGGCATCATCAGAGCTCACTAGAACCTTAAACTCCTGAGCTCAAGTAACACCCATGCCTTAGTCTCCTGAGTAACTGGGGCCACAGGCACATGCCACAGCATCCAAATAAAATTTTTTATTTTTTGTTTTTGTTTTTGTTTTTAGTATAGACAGGGTCTCGCTCTTGCACAGGCTGGTCTCAAACTCCTGAACTCAAGTGATCCTATGTCTCCCAGAGTACTAGGATCCTAGGCATGAGCCCATGCCTGGCCAGAACATGCCTGTTCCTTTATGTTATTTGGGAGGGGTAAGGGGTGGTTCAATTTCACTCACTTATGCTCTGAGCTTTGTTATTTGCTGGCTTTGTATTTGATTTTCTCTTCCTCTTCTAGTTCCTTGAGACATGGCATTGGATTGTTAATTTGTAATCTTTTTGTCTTTTTTTTTTTTGCAATTTTTGGCCAGGCCTGTGTTTAAACCCACCACCTCTGGCGTATGGGGCTGGCGCCCTACTCCTTGAACCACAGGCACTGCCCTCTTTCTGTCTTTTTTATGTAAGCATTTATGGCTGTGAAAATTCCCCCAAGGAATGCCTTTTATGAATCCTATAGATTTTGATAGCTTATGTCCCTTTTTTGTTCAGTTAGAGGAATCTTTCGATTCCCATCTTAATTTCATCATTGACCAAAAGATCATTCAGCAGCAAGTTGTTTGACTTGCATGATTTTGTGTAGGTTTGAGTATTTCTCTTGGAATTGACTTCCAGTTCTATGCCTGTGTGGTCTGAGAATATACATAGTGTGATTTCAATTTTTTTGAATTTGTTGATGCATGCTTTGTGGCCTAAGATATGATTAGTCTTGGAGAATGTCCCAGGTGCAGATGAGAAGAATGTATATTCAGTGATGCTTGGGTAGAATGATTATAAATGGGTCTGTTAGGTCCATTTGTTCTAAGGTCTTATTGAAGTCTATTGTTTCTTTATTTTCTGCATCTATGATCTGTCCAACTCTGCCAGTGAGTGCTGAAGTCTCTGGCAATTATGTTACTACTGTTTATCTCTTTGCTTAGATCTAGTAGGATTTGCTTTATGAATGTAGAAGCTCTAGTGTTAGGTGCATATATATTTAAGATTGTTATGTCTCCTTTGACATTATATAATGACCATCTTTGCTTTTCTTTACTTTTGCTGACTTTAAGTCAATTTTATCTGATATGAGAATGGCTTCACCTGCTCGCTTCTGCTTTCTCTGTGCATGGAATTTTTTTTTCCATTTCTTAACCTTCAGTTCATGTGAGTCCTTGCAGGTTAGATGTATTTCCTAGAGACAGCAGATACTTCAGTTCTGTTTTTTCACCCATTCATCAAGTCTATGTCTCTTGACTGGAACATTTAGACCATTTATGTTGTGTGATAAACATAGTATTGATATTTGGGATGCTATTCTGTTCATCTTGTTGACTACTACCTTATTGCTTTGTTCTCCCTCTTATGCTATTGTTTTAGCTTTTAGGTGACTTTACCCTGGTGACTATCTATTATGACAATCCATGTGTAATGTAGTTCTGATTATTTCCTGCAGGGTCAGTCTAGTCATGACAAATTCAATCAGTGTTTGTTTTTCTACAAAAGCCTTATTTTCTCTGTCATTTATGAAACTTAGTTTTTCAGGATACAAGATTCTTGGCTGGAAGTTGTCCTGTTTGAAAAGACTAAACATGGAGCCCAAATCACTTCTGGCATTTAACATCTCCATAGAGAATTCTGCTATTATGCATATGTGGTTTCCTTTGTAGGGTTGTTATTGCTTTTGTCATCTTCTTTGTATTCTTTTCTCCTTCATTTTGTCTTTGTCAAGGTTGATTACTCGGTAGCTTAGAAATGTTCTATTTGTTATGAACCTTCCCAGTGCTCAATGAGCATCTTGTATCTGGATGTCTGAATCTCTGGTGATACCAGATAAGTTTTCCTCAATAATTCTTTGAATAAATTTTTCATGCTTTTTGCTCTTTTTTCTTCTCCCTCAGAAACACCTATAATTTGTGTATCTGTTCACATTGTTGAATATTTCTCTGGATGAGAGTTTTCTTTACCCTCTTCTCTGCCTCCCTGAATGAATGTGTCAGCTCAAGAGCTTTGTCTACAAGCTCTATGATTCTCTTTCCTTCTTGGTTTAACCTGTTGTTGAAGCTTTCTGCTGTATTTTGAAATTCCCTAAATGACTCTTTTATTTCTTTAAGTTTTGTTATGTCTTTTCTTATGTTGACAAGCTCTTAAGTGACTGTTTCATTTTTTCCACTTCCTGCTATATATATATATATATTTTTTTTTTTTTTGGTCTTCCTTTGGTTGTTAACTTTCTCTTCAATTTCACTTATCTTATTTTTCATCCATGTTCTGAATTCCATTTCTGACATTTCAACAAATTTTTTTTGGCTGGGATACAGTACTATAATTCTATTGTGACTCCTTGACAATTTTGAACTATTTTATTTTTCTATATTGCCAGAGTTTGTTGGCTGGTTTCTTCACATTTGAATCCTTTTCTCTTACCTTGTGGTTGATAGGCTTGCAGGAGATCCTTCCTCCTTCACTGAGAACCTTCTCATTTAGTGAGAAGAAGGAGAGATTCCCAAATGGCACTTATGTGGAATATTGACCTAGCAAGAGAGGGGCAGGTGCAATGCAAGTTTGTAGTGCAACTGTTCTATGATTGTCATGGTTCAAGTCAGTACTGGATGATCTTCATGTGGAGTGTTGCGTGGTTCCCTAGATTGTGATTGGAAACTATAGTTGGAGGTTGGGTGAGACCCTCTCCATGGAGTTTGGCACTGTGGGGCTTTGCTTTGCTCAGGGTCTTCCATAGATGTGACAGTGTCAGTTTGGTCTAGGTTAGTCATGGATGTCTGGACTGTGAACATTTCCTTAAACAAGGTCTAGGGGGGTAATGGCAGCTCAAAGCAAGGGAACTATGGCAGAATACTGAAACTGAGATCAGTTCTTCAGGCCCAATGGCCATGGTAGAGAATTGAGGATGAGATCTTGGGGTCTAGGCAGCACAGGACTTGAATCTCAGGAGCAAATTTGTGGGTCAGGAGGAGTTTTAGAGCTACAGGGACAGAGCCTCAGGTCCCAGTGGCAACAATGTACCTACAGACCCCACAACTACTATAGGTCTTGAGAGGGGAGCCTTGAGCCTGGGCACAGCAAGCACATACAACCAAAGCTGTGACATGGAGGCAGGTCAGGAGCTGCATGGCTGGGGTGTTGGGTGAGACCACACTGCTAAAGGAAACTCATCCCTGCAGGAGCTGTTCTGGCAACATGGGGATAGCAGAGGTATAGCTGCTCAGGGCAACTCTAGTGGTGGGCAGGTGCAGCCACATGGGTGCAGAGCAGCTCCAGTAGCTTAATTATGAAGGTGAGGCTCTGCAGGGTGAGTGGCAGCATGACATTTGCAGAGGTTGGGGCTGCAAGTGAAGGTTTTTAAAGTCTCATATGGAAAATATGTGACTTTTTGGTCACATTGTAAGTATAAGCATATCAGTGTAAGAATAAAAATGTATAATTCTACATATGTACATATGAATGAACTTGAAATATATGGTGATTTTAAAGATAAAGTATACCCAAAGAGATGTGAAAGCCGACTAAACAACAAATTAAAGTGAATAATCAACATATTAGAGTTTGTAAATGAGTGAAATTAATATTTTATCACATAGAGCAATGCCTGACTCTCAGTAGATTTTATTTCTCTTTGAGTTGAAATAATCTTAAGGCTATAAGTCCTTCGGAGACTCAATAAATGCTAGCTGATTTACTTTCAACTTCTTTATTTGGTATTTGCAACATGTGTCAGATTTCCTAACACAAAGGCTTGAGAGAAACTTTCCTTGCATGAATGAATATATGAATAAGTAAATGAATAAATTAAATCAATGTTGTTTTAGATCTGAGCATCTCTGGTTTTCTATCTTTCCTCAGTTTAGGTCTTATTCTATGTCTTCTTGATGACTTCTTCCTCCCTTCTGCCTCAGTTTTAGTTTACCTACCATTCTTTCTCTTTTGAGGGTATCACTGTTTTCCCTCTTTTCAGTGTCCTCTTAACAGATTATATGACCAAATCAACTGCCTCAGGTTAAAAACAGATAATTAAACACATTTTTAACCTCATTTCCCTCTCTTAATTCCTCTAAAATGAAAATATAGAATTTTTAAAAGGCATAAATCTTCAAGGGCAATGGGAACAAGAGAGAAGACAACCTTGACAGTGTCTTAGAAGCTATAAGTCAGATAGGTGAGTAATAAAATGACTTAGCAAATGCAAAAAAAAAAAGTCCAAACCCTAGCATGGCTGATGGGGAATACCAAAAACTAGCCAATATATACTTCAAATTTCAGAACTGTTTAGAAATTGAAGTTTCCTGGTATCTCTGGGAAAAAAGGGTAAAGACTAAGCGAATTGGTTGAAAATCTGTTTTTAAAAAAGATAAAACCATCTCAAATCACAGGAAAACAGAAAATTTTCTATCTGAATAAGGTAAATTAGAGAATTTGAGGTAATACCAAATATAGTTAGAAGCAAGTCTATCAAACTAAAAATTGCTAGAGTAAGTGAAAATCTCTTCATTGAATGGTGAGACTCCCAGCCCCTTTCCCAACTTGGGTCACAGAACAAAGTCAACCAGAGTTTTAGCTTCCAACCAGATAAATGAAGCTCTTGTCAAGGAAATATGACCAACCAAAGAAAAAACACTAAAGATACTGGTAGGCAAGTGATTGACACCAGAAAAATAAATAGGCTAAAAGAAACCACTCCCATACACACACATGTGCACAAGCACACACACTGAGTTCTTAGGATCAGGATTTCACCCTTAGAATCACCCTTAAATAAAAGTGGTGAGTGTGAGAACACCACTTGAATAAAGCCTCTGACATAGCAGACAGAAATGGAATCCATCAGGAAAAAAGAAGTTGAAAGAAACATAGACATTTCAGAGAGAAGAAAACAAACCAAAAATCAATTATTTCTCAGACAGATGAAAGAAGATGGTACAACCATAAAAAATAGCAGGATACTACAAATAGAGAACATTCTGGGACAAAAATAAAACTTTGGGAAGTTAAAAATAACAGAAAATAAAAGCAAACTTTCTGAGAAAACAGAAAACAAAGCTTCAGAAATCACTTAGAAAGTAGCTCAAAAAGACAGAGTTGAAAAACAAAAGAGAAAGATGTTTAAAAATTAGAGAATCCAAGGAGACTCAACCACTAGATATTCTAGAAACAGAAAATTAATGAAAATAATTTTTAAAAATGTTTGAAGAAAAATTTTCGGAACTCAAGTATAGGGATTTTCAGATTGAAAATCTGAAAGTGCCCTATAAGTGCCCAGCACAAGCGCCCAGCACAAGCGAAAAAAGAAACTCCAAAGAAGGGTTTTACCAATGAATTCTAGAGTAAAGGGAAGAAGATTCCACAGAGTTGATTCTTTTAAATTAGTTTTTAGCCAAAGAAGAATCAAAAAGACTCAATGCAACCCTGGACAATGACTCAAGTATGCGTAAGAAATATTATTCTCAATCTGATTTTCACTACAAAGGAAAACTATTCATTGTGAGGGTCGAAGAAAGAAAAATGTCTCAGAACATTTACTCATGCATCCTTTCACAAAAAGGCTACTGATGGGATCAGGCACAGTGTCTCACATCTGTAATCCTAACACTTTGAAAAGTAGAATTGGAAGAATGGCTTGAAGTCAGGATCTTGAGACCAGCCTGAGCAAGAGTGAGACACCTAACTCTACAAAACTAAAAACAATTAGTAGGGTGCACTGGTATGTGCCTGTAAATCCCAGTGACTCTGGAGGCTAAGGCAGGAGGATCATTTTAGCCCAGAAGTTTGAGGCTACAGTGAGCCATGATGATGCCACTGCATTTAAGCTGGGGTGATAGAGTAAGATCCTGTCTCAAGAAAAAAAAGTAGAAGCCACTGATGGCTATGCTTCCATATAGGGATATAAAGTAAGAAAACAATGTGGAATACAGAAACCAGTGACACCCATACAGAAGAGAGACAAAGGCCAACCCCCGAATGGTGGTGAAGGGAGATGCCAGAGCAAGAGCTGTGCAAGTGGCCTAGAGAGGACTCAGTCCCGATTACAGCCAACATGGAGGATGTCAGAAATAAAGCCACCAAGAAGAGTAAATTTAGCAGATGGGTAATGTCTTTGAACACACAGAGAGGAGATTTTCAGCACAGAGTCATTAGATGAATTAGTAACAGATATCTAAAAATTAAATAAATCCATGTCTCTCAGTCCTTTCCTTACAAAGGCAAATAATGTAACCTAATTGTATGTACCCTCATACTAATTTGAAATAAAAAAATACTTACAGATTATATAATTGCCTATACAGATAATGCAAGGAATCTATTGGCAAAATTTTTAAATATGAGAGCTCAATATGTTATCAGGTTATAAATAGCCTATTTTTAAAATCTGGTGTTCTTCAGCATACCAATAGAAATTATATTTAAATATAACATTTAAAGTGCCATTCACAAGAGCACTAAAACTCGTAATTGAACAAATAAAAGGTATACAAGTTCTTTGTGGAAAATGTTATAATACATGTATGTGTATGTTTATTTAAAAAATTAAGTAACTTAAATGTTAAACTTCATCAGGGCTATGGATGAATAGATTTGATATTCTAAAGATGGCACTTCTCCCTAATTCATCAATAAACCCAAATAAAATTTCAAAAAAGACATCCCAGCAAGATTTTAAGTAAAATTTGGCAAGCTAAAAAAATTAAATAAGCCAAAATGTAATTATTAAAATAAAAAAAAACATAAAAGAAAATGAAATAATAATAATAGTAATGAAAAAATGTTATAACTACAATGATATACAAACCAAATACAGATCAAACTAAACATAATACATGGAAGAATCAGAAAAGGATATATGTGTGGATTGAAGGAGCAAATAAAAAGATTACATCTTCATCCTTCCCTAGAGTATGTAAATAGGAAAAAGGACAATTTTTTTTTTGAGACAGAGTTTCACTTTGTCACCCTCAATAGAGTGCTATGACATCATAGCTCACAGCAACCTCAAACTCCGACAGTTGGGCTTATGCAATTCTCTTGCCTCAGTCTCCCAAGCAGCTGGCACTACAGGAACCCACCACAGGGTCCGGCTATTTTTTTGTTGGAGTTGTCATTGTTGTTTAGCTGGCCCAGGACAGGTTCAAACCCACCAGCATCAGTGCATGTGGCCAGCACTGTAATCACTGACATTAAAGTCATTTATTTAGCAATAAGGACATCAATACTCAAAGAAATACCTAAACTAATTGAAAATGGTTATCACTGGGAAAAAGGAATGAAGGGAAAGGAAGCCAGAGAATGCTATTTTTCACATTTGACCTTTCAGAATCATTTGACTTTTTTAAATTATGGATATGTATCACTTTCATAACAACAAGAGTATTAATCAAAGAAATCAAGGGTTTTTAAATTATTTTGTTTATTTATAAAATGTCTTGCTTCTTATTCAGATTTTAAAACTCAGCTGGTTTGAAACAGTTACATTTTTCTTTCCACCTGAAAGAGCATGTTTTAAAAATATATGAATACACTACAATTTATTTTCCTCCCTGCAGGTTATAGGTTTGGAATAAAAATGGAGGGAGGCATATCAGAGAAGAAATTCTCCATGAATTGTCCCCATTCCCACCACTCTGTTGTTCATGTCCCTTTTGTGCTAACTCATCGTCTTATCAGAGTAAATCTAATTTTTTATAATTATTTGTTTTTATGTCTTTCTAGTAGACTATAAATTTCTTGGAAAGAGAAATCACATATTATTCATCTTTGCATCTCCCAGGCCTAACCCAGAGCCCAGAAAAAATTAGAGAGTACTCAATAGAAGTTCATTACCTTAAAGAGGTTAAGGACAGAAACAGGGAGGAAGAGGAGAGAGGTTCTAACAGGAAGAAGAGGCAAGTTGTGAGCAATTGCCCAGACATTGGATATGAGTCATAGCAAACAAACAAACAAAAAAAAAGATATCTGAATTATTCCAAAATTTAGTAGTTCAGTAGGAAGAGAAGGCAGTAAGAAAGAATGAGAAAGAGCTGCCAGTGAGTTGGAAGGAAAACAGAAATTGTTGAGTCACCAAAGGACAGACAGTTAGAGAGTGCTTCAAGCAGTAGGTTATAGTTGACAATGTCAGTGCTGCTGAGAATTCTGGTGGGATGAGGACAGAGTATTCATTGCCCACAGAGTCTGGCATGCTGAAACAGCTGGTCCCCCTACAGTAGCCATCTCCAAGGAGAGATGGAAGGAAAAGCTGTTGCCACAAAGATTGAGATTCATTCGCCAAACTCATTTGTTACTTTGGTGAGTAACAAACCACTCTTCGTAAGAACAGGAATCTTGATGAGTAAAAGTTTTAATCGCTCACAGCAAGTAAATATTTCAAATTGGGTATAAAACCAGCACACTGCACCTCATGACTACATTAATGTACACAGCTATGATTTAATAAAAAAAATAAACTTATACTTTTATATTCTAAAAAAAAACACTGAGAATATTCAAAGCAGTGACTCTCTAGCAAAAGTGGCACAGGGTTCTATGGAATAGTAGAGAAAGAAATGGATGCATCCCCACACGTAGGGGGGTAATTCTCCTTCCATATGCTTGGTTAGTTGTTGTGCTCGCTCATAGGGCACATGTTATGGTAATGAAGTGATAACTTTTCCCCCAGATGGGAGGCTTTAGCACAGAAATGAGGACAGTTCACCTGAGGTCACCTTTGGGCTTCCAGGGGCTGCTGGGGGCTGGTTTTAGCCCACTCAGTAGCCACAGGTCCAGTAAACAAAGGCTGCAAACCAGGTTGATTGCTCAAGTTGGTTGAATTCTTATATTTCCTGGAGACGCTCCCTTCCTGCTTACACAGCCTCACTGGGCTATGGAAAAATAAGGCTTAAAAACAAAAGTCAACTCTGTGGAGGAGTTGGAGGTAAAAGGACAATTGCAGGAGTAAGATGCAGAGTCAATAAAAACTTTAATGAAAATATTACTTTGGCATAATTGCATGATGCTGATAGGATTTTTCCTATCAGCATACAAGAAAGGTGGAAACTGGGATGGGAAAGGAAGTAGGTACCACTGTAAAAACAAATCCTTAGAGCAGAAGAGAGGGCTTGCGTGAGGCTGGCCTCAGGAGCAAGAATGAACATTTCCCTTCTAAGGGGAAGGAAGGTGCCCTCTGTAGGGGTAGAGAAAAATGGGCTAGTAAAATTGGTGCTGGGAAGATGGATTACTTCTCATCTGACTGCATCTATTTTTCTGTTAGATGTGTAGCATTTGCATACAGTAAAAGGGGAGTTTATTTTTCAAAAGTGAGTAATATTGAATAGTATACACAGGGATAAAATCCCACTTCAGTTTCTAGAATAAGTTTTATCTGTTGGGGGAAAAAATTTAACTGCAATGCCAAGCTTAGAAAATGCCTCTAGGAAATACTATAAGAGGAAATATATAATTTCACTTTATATTAAAACTACTAACCAAGAAACAATTGCAACATTTTGAGCTCAAGGAAATAGCCTCTGGTACACAAACCTACGGTGCTTTGCAGGTGCATTTAAGGTTTATCATTTTCAGTGTCGAAATAGGACAAAATAGGTATTTTAGGTGCTTACATACCTTATTTTCTTTAGTTCTCATAAAATACTTATTAAATAACTGTTTTCCTTTAAAAGTGAAAAAATTGGCTTAGTGCCTGTAGCTCAGCAGTTAGGGCGCCAGCCACATACACCAGGACTGGCGGGTTTGAACCCTACCGGGGCCTGCTAAACAACAATGACAATGAAAACAAAAAAAATAGTCGTGCATTGTGGCGGGCGCCTATAGTCCCAGCTACTTGGGAGGCTGAGGCAAGACAATCACTTAAGCCCCAGAGTTTGAGGTTGCTGTGAGCTATGATATCAAAGCACTCTACCAAAGGCAATATAGTAAGACAGTGTCTCAAAAAAATAAAAGATTAATAAAAATGAGAAAATTAAAAATAATAAAATAAAATAAAAATGCAAACTTGAAAATAATAAAAATAAGTAAATAACAGATACTTTAAAAATTAATGAAATTAAAAAATAAAAACAAAAAATGGGAAAATTGATGCTATCAAACCCAACTCACACAATACAAAATAGCAAAAATGAAAAACCTATTTTATTTATAAGTCAATTTCTTTCTATAACTCTATACTCAGAGACATGTATGGCTTCATGAAAGACCATAATGAAAAAATACTCACTTTAGTTAATAATTCAAATTTTAAAAGATTCATCCATTTGAAGTTCCATTACAAAAGAACATCATTACATCACCTCTCACTTACCCCCATTTATAAAAAATAAAATTTTTTAAATAAAACAAAATTACTTCTGAACAGTAGAAGAAAAGTAACAACTAAAGGTTTGTAATCAGAATGGCATCAGAACTCTCATTAACAATGAAGTAAAAATTTTCAAATAACCAAATACATATTTTACAATCTGTAATAACTTCCTTAAAAAATTACATGAGAACTTAAAAAATCTAACTTAATGGAAAAATATGCCATGACCCTAGACAAGAAGGTCCAATATCTCAAAGTCTGAATTATCTTCACGTAACACTATAAATTCAAAACAACCCTCACTAAAAATTACAGCTTGATTATTTATGGAACTTGGCAAGGGGATTCTAAAATTTACATAGAAAAGAAAATAGGCAATAAAAGCTAGACTGTTTTTGTTTGTTTGTTGGTTTGTTTGTTTGTTTTCTGAGACAGAGTCTCCTTTATCACCCTTGATACAGTGCCGTGGCATCACAACTCACAGCAACCTCAGACTCTTGGGCTCAAGTGACTCTCTTGCCTCAGCCTCCTGAGTAGCTGGGACTACAAATGCCCTCCACAACGCTCGACTATTTATTTATTTATTTTTATTGAATGGTAACTATGTACATTAATGCACTTCTGGGGTACAGTGTGGGGTCTTCACATGCAATCTGAAATAGTTCCGACTATTTTTGGAGATGAGATCTGGCTCTGGCTCAGGCTGGCCTTGAATTCATGAGCTCAGATTATCCCCCCACCTCAGCCTCCCAGAATGCTGGGATTATAGGTGTGAGCCATCATGCCAGGCCTAAAAGCTAAGACTTTTTTTTTTTTTTAAAGAACCCTGCATGTGGTGTGAGGAGCAGGGCATCATACATTATTAAATATCAAATAAATTATCCAATAAATTTATCCCAACTAAAATAATGTCATGTCAGTGCTAGAACAAGCTAACAAAATGGAGCATCATATAGAATAAAGAGTTAAACGATGTACAAATTCAAATTTATTTCATGACAAAAGTGATAGTTAAATAAAAGGAGAAATGACTAAATACACACTACTGAAAAAACTGGTTATTGATTATCAGCTTGGAAAGCATAATGTTAGATCACAGCCTGATACTGTGAATACAAATAAATTCCCGATGTATTACGAGTAAAAGAGCTAAATGCTTTGTAAAAAAATAAATAAATAGAAGTTTTAAAATAGAAGAAAATTTAGAAGGAAAAGACTTTTTATTTTCAGTCAATTTAGGGAGGACTAGTTGAATTCCATTACAAGTATATACATTTGCAAGGGGTGGAATCTGGGCTTTTGTGTACCCATTTCCCAACTCTTAAAAATATTGAGGGAAAAATAGCCTATTTGCATGAGGCACAAAGCCTAGAAGTCACAGAAAAACAAGAGATCGGGCCACACCAAAATTTAAATCTTCTATATATCAAAGAAAATGGTATAAAGAGAAAAAGACAAATGACAACATCTTTAACAGGAAAAGATTAATATTCAGAATAGATGCATTCCAAGCCAGCCACACTCTTCTTTCCAAGGACTAACTACAGATCACTATGGTTACCCAGAAGGAGAGACACTCTTCTTTTGTCCCTTTCTCAGCCTCAATATTGTTCCCAGGAATGACAAGTAGACCATTCAGGCAGAGACCTCCTAAAATTGTTTTGGGCTCCGTGTGCTACACCATGGACAGAAGCGTGACCATGAAGTGAGGAATATACAAAATTCCTGCTATTAAAATTAAGTAGTGATCATGTCTACACAGTCTCAATTTAAAGACGAGAAAGTGAGGAACTGAAACTGGGCACCTTACTCACGGCTGCCTCTTCACCAGCCTGGCTCTAGCACTCCCTGGCACTGTAAGGGTACTCCAGGGTTTCATCCTGAAACCATTGATCTGTCACAAATTAAAGGAAAATTAAATATAATAAACCTTGGCTATTTACTGGAAATCTAAATAACATAAGTGCAGAGAAAATGTAAGCAAGAAGCACCGTCCTAGGGGTAGAGCTCTGAGCACCAGTCTCGTGTAAGTCTGTAACTGATGGCGAGAAGGTGGGAAGTCAGCCCCACCGTCTGCCCCATTTCCCTCTTGCAGGTTAAATGAGAGATTTGGTCTCATCCATGGTTAAGCTGGATCTGACTACAAGCTGGCATCTCATAAGGAACTTTAAAACAATACAGGGATTGAAGCGATAATGTTTAAGACCGCCTCAGAAGACGCTAAGAGGTAGCGAAAGTCTCAGAATCTCTAGGCCCAATGTTGAGTTCTGTGTTAGAAAGTTTATGCCCAGGCTCTTGATCTGAGCCCTGAGAGGGCTGAAGGTAGAGACCCGCCCACATAGAACCATCCAGCCCAGGAAAGAACATCCGGCCCAGGAACGAATGAGGGCGCGGATCCCTACCCCTGGGAACTCTTATATTCCCGCCCCAACTTAACCCACGTACTGACTTCTTTTTCAAACTCAGCCCAATCCAACCCCAGTGAATAAAGATTACATTGCCCACACAGAATCTGGATTCTACTGCTTTTCATTTCATTCACGTCCCGGAATAATCTCTCATTTTTGGTCCTTAACCTCGTAAGCCCAGGGCTCTTTTTGTCTATGACTTAATGCATCTCTGGAGGTAATCAGATGGGTCACCGGGGTTGACCAAACAGCCTTAACGTCATACAGGTTTTTTCCAAATCAAGAACCCAATTTGCTTTTTCTTCATTTACTTTAGAAAATTTTACAGTTTTTCCCCTGCCCTCTTGAGCTTTAAATCTTTCCCCAGCTTTCTTGCCAGTTTTAAAACAGGGGAAAATGTCTTTCTCAACACTTGCCAGCCTTCCCTTTGAAATGGAATCATGAAGGAAGACAGCACCCACCTCCCAGCCTCTGCGGAAGGGTGGGAGCCTAACTGCCCTGAGCACAACTTAGGGATCAGGCCCATATCCTAATTACACAGAACAACCTTCCCTCTATTGTGTTGGAGTACACTCTTCACTACCTCACAACAGTGCTTAAAAATTCTCCTGCCTTTTATTCCAGCAGAATTGAGTCCCATCTCTCTCCCCTATTGCAAAGTCTTGAATGACGTTTTCCTTACTTGTTGAACTGTCTGGTGCAATTTTTCTTTGAGAGTTTTGCCCAGGTACTCCCTGAAGAAAAATGCAGATGAGCTGAGTGGTCTCTCTAGGTTTCAGAGAGATTCAGAAGCAAAGATTACAAACCAAAGTTCTCTCTTCTGCTACCAACACTGTATCCCAGAGGCCAAGTTCATCTGTTAAAAACCTCTCTGCCTTTGGGATGTTAAACTCATCAAGTCCTTTGTTGTTGAAATTAATTCTGTGACTGAAGCCTGCATTCTTTCATTTATTAGAATGTTCGCTCGACATCTGTATACACAAGCTAGCACTGAATGTAAACTTTTATAATCATCCACCTCACAAAATTTAAAATTAAATAAAAAGAACAAACTCATTCTATTTATTGTGAATCAAAACAAACTCAGACAATGTGCCATTTCCCCCTTCACGTGGAACAAGAACATTGCCATTTGCATGCTGTTTCCAGGAGCAACTTGGGATTTGAGGGAAGTTACTTCTCCTCTCTGTGCCTCAGGATCCTCAGCTATAAAATGAAAGAGGGGTGCTAGATCTTCTCTTATTTTTATGTTATAAAAGTTATTTGTCTTTTACTTCAATATGGTAGGAGGATGGGAGGGAGGAGAATTAATGTGGGGGTGCAGAGGGTGCACCTTCGATCTCCTACCTCAGGTTGGCAC
This sequence comes from Galago senegalensis, assembly GCA_963575145.1. NCBI lineage: Eukaryota > Metazoa > Chordata > Mammalia > Primates > Galagidae > Galago > Galago senegalensis. The sequence continues at coordinate 4,808 of CAUYTI010110147.1, read as the reverse complement.
AAGCCTAGATCCACCTTGGCCCATACTCAGATCAGTGGTGAGATGTCAGGCATTCTCATTAAGTTTCCAGATGACATCAAGATGGAACACCTTGCTCGCATAGTAAAACAGTAATTCTCAACCTTGACTGCACATTCAAAGCACTTGGAGAGTTTTAGAAGGACACTGATGCCTGGATCCAACACGCTGGGAGTCTCATTCAATTGGTCGGGATGTTTATAAAAGCTCCTTCACTCATTTCAGAAGTACTTTCTGGCAAGCAGTGTTTAAACTACCCGTGAGAAATACACAGCATGTGTGTACACGTTGACCTGTACTAACGGTTTAGGTAGTGTAAGCAGAGCAGAGACTGCACTGGGTCTGACAAGGAACAAAGCCACATGTGAAAGAGAAGAGAATGATACACAAAAAAATAAAGTGACACACTCAGCAAGTTCAAACATGTAGAAATAAAGAGGGAGCAGCAGGCACAGAGCTACCCACTAAATTAGGCATTTTACTCAAGTTTTGTTACATGTGTAACATCCACCGGGACAGGTGTAATCAGACAGCTGTTGTTATCTCTTTTCCACTGGGGGTACTGGCTCGGGGACATCACATCATTTCCCTCAAGGTTTTCCAGGGCCCACAGTTGTACCAAAAGCTCAGATTTATCCAGAACTTGTACTCAATTTTGTCCAGATTATTAATGATATGACTAAGAAGGACTTGAAATTCATCAATTTGACAACTCCATCTTCCCATGAGACAGGGGGTTAGACACTCGCCCTTATCATGTGCTTGCACTCAGGTCAGTGCCTACTGCACAGTGACTGGCCAAGGAGAAAGGATCCTAATTTGATGTAAGTTCATGTTAAATTTAGCTGCGCCTACTCCAAGAGTCACTATCTTAACGAGAGATTTTATAATTCTACTAGAAAAATAAAATACACCAGATTTCCTTTGTGCATTGTAAGGATGCTCTGTATTTGTAACTTAGTTTGTTTGCCCTGATCATTTCATCAGTACTGACACTTTTTCTTCTCATTTGAAAGTTTGGCCTGTTCACACCTAGACATATAAGTAAGGTGTCTTCAGTGTTGCTCTTCTTCCTGTGACATCTTTTTCCTGATGTTCCCTTTGTCCTGAAATTGTCCTTGCATATAGGCTAGTTAAGAAATGATGCTGCCCATTGGAACATGAAGATTGTGTTTCCTTCATTCAGCATCCTAGGATTTTTGTCATTTTGATCTAATCATTTAGTACCAGATGCTTCCAAGGGGTTCCTTCTGTACTCTTTATCAATACATATTTTAGAAATCCTTGAGCTTTCCAGACTTAGAGTCACACTTTTAAAATTAATTTGCTATCTAAGCCCCTTTGGTCATCATCCAGCTCTCCTCGTTTGCAAACGTTTCTTCTCAGCATCTCTTTTCTCTGAAAACTTTATAACCACAACATCCCATTTTTGGTTTGCGCTCTCTCTCCTTGAAGAGTCACAATTCATTCTGGCCTTCTCTTCTTATCTTTTTTCTGCAAACTGTAAGCCTACAATCTGCATCGTACTGTCCCGTGCCTTTTCTGTCCCGTTTGCTCTGTGCAGTATTGGTTTGGTTCCTGGCTCTGCATGAAATGGTGTTCTGAGCTCCTTTCATTCTTCTTCTTCACAGAGATAGAAGCAATTTGGCTCCCCCAGCTCTGATTCATGGGCATTTTCACCTGCTTGGGGTTCGATGTTTTGTTGCTCATTTGATTCACCAAATAACTGAACATTCCTGGATTTAGTTCTTACCCATCTAATGCCTTTGTCAGGCAGCCTATTTCCATACTGTCTTTCAACACCTGACGGACACACGATTAAAAGTGGGATGCACAGGAGGACCCGGGATGGGAGATGGTCCCTCGTCGCACAGCAATGTCTTTTCTGATTAGTTGGCAGTCAGAACAAGGCTGCCAGGTGCCGCTGTTCAAGTCCCTGAGCTAAAAACAAGGAATGACTGGACAGAGAGATAAATTCTCTTCCAGAAAAAATTTCAGGCATTAATCCAAAAAAATAAATGCCATCGTGTTTAATAGTTTAACCCCAGGAGGGGAAAGAGAAAGGAATAGGAAGGTAGGCAAATTGCTAGCAACTGGCTGAAAGCCAGTCCATTCCAGAATGCAAACTTGAACTGGGCTAGCAAGGAGAAAAAAATCTGAGCAAGAAACAAACTTCAGCAACACTTTGAGCTGCATTTCTCCTTTAACCCTCCAGATCCCACATCCTGATTATCCACAAAAGTCATTGACATGTCTAATTCTAGCAGGCCCATTTGCTAGGTTTTAGATAATAGAAAAGGAAGGTCCTAGAGAATATCTATCAACCTTTAGGAGTACAAATAAAAAGAGAACCCAGTGACAGCAACAAAGTAAAAATAAGGAAAAATGATCAGAGATGTGGAAGTCCAAACAAGTTACTACAACAGTGCCAAAATCTGCACTTAGGCAAGAAAATAGGAAAGTGCTTTCTGGATGCGAGGTGGTGCATGGATGCCAGCAGTGTCATCATCCCTGCTTTTGCTGGAGATGAAGAATGTGGCTATGTGAAGAGAGCACACATAGTCTCAAAAGCTTACTGCTCTCTGTGTGCATCAACTCTCAAGTTATCTAATGCATGATATACGATGATGGCGGCTGATGGCTAAGCCCAACCCTTAACATAAGCACCTGTTTCTACCACAGCGTTCCATATTCATCACCCTTAGAAATCTTTACAGATTAAATACAGGGAAAATGAAGTGCACAGGAAGTTTGCTATCAGGAGAAAAATGCCACCATTTGACAATTATCATGCAAAATGTGAACCAGCACAAAGTACGTGATAATTATTTTTGTTTTCAGCAAATGTTGGCTTTAAATTGTGTTAGAGGTAGATAATAATAACATTGTTCCCTGAGTCGAGAGTAACACACTGGCACAAAGGAATGCTTTTATTAATCATCAGATTGGAACACTCCCTTCAGAAGTCTGTTTAGAACATTTCATTAGCATCTAATAGATGAAAAAAATGTAAACTCTAAAAGCAATTTTCAGTGATCCAAAATTAAATTTTAATTTCATGCTACTTCTGAAGGCAGAACTACATTTTGTTTTTAAGATTTCTGTAAATCTTGATGTGTATGTATCAAATTGGTCAAAAGGTGAGACAACCTCCAAGAATTAGCAGGTCCAGTTCCCAGCAAAGGTGACAGTAGAGGCTCCCGTCTCTCTGTTGGATATGACCCCCTCAGTTTCTGTCACAAAATGTGGTTTGTCACAGTCATAGGCTGAAACTACAAGGGGATTATGAAATATTTCACTATAAAGGGGGTGTTTCTACTTTTTGTTAGGAATGTCAATATGGGAGACTGAAATCTTCCCCCATCTTATTTCCTCTGGTGCCCAGCTAGTTATGCCATCAATAAAATATTAAAATATTCTTTAAGGCCAATAATGGTGGCTCCTGCCTATAATCCTACCACTTTGGGAGGTGGAGGCAAGAGGCTTACTTGAGGCCAGAATTTCAAGACTTGCTTGGGCAACATAGTGAGATACCATCTCAACAATTTTTTTTTAAATTAGCCAGGTGTGGTGGCACATACCTATAGTTCCAGTTACTTGGGAAACTAAAGCAGGATAGTAGCTTACGCCCAGTAGTTTGAAGCTGCAGTGAGCTATGATGATGCCACTGAACTCTAGGCCAGGTGACAGGGAGAGAGAGTGAGACCTTGTCTTAAGGACAAAAAAAATTCTTTAAGCCAGTATCCATCATTGTTATACTAACTGAGGACCACAAAGGAATGCTTAGTGATTTCTTAAATGTCCAAGTTGGCCAAAAGACATTATCTAGTAGCGTTATATTATTTTATATAATTGTTTGAAAGTTCCATAATTGTATCACCAGACTGAAAATATCTCTAGGACAGGGGTGATGGTTAGCACTAGGTAATATAAATAGTGCTTAATATGTGACTACTGATGCTTTCACCTTTTATTTCCCAAGGGTTTCACATAACACTAAGTCTTTTAAATTAAATCTGTAAGTGTATATTTATGTGCAATTGTAAAAAATATAATTATCCAGATTCTACTAATAGTAATGTTATAACTCCATTAGTAGCTAGTTATAAATCCAAATAGTAGCTAGTTGTAATTCCAGCTCTCCTAGGGAAAAAGAACAAGTGTGGAGCCCACAGGCCCCCATCTCACCTTAATCCTGCCCAGATGGATTACTCACACCTGGAGAGGAGGGAACCCCTACCAATCTTACCAGTCAGAACTTAGTGCGCCCACTGCAAAAAAGATGTAAAGACTCTGTAGCCCACCAGCCAAGCAACACAAGGCACAAAAAGTCTTAAAAGTGACCTAGAACAGCTTTAAGGCTAAATGTAGCTTAAATCTACATTGTGGTCCATGCCCCCACAATGGGCTCTCAGAGAAGCTCGTGAGAGGCCTAGATTTGTAGTTAAGACTATGATTCCAAGGTAACCTCTGAATCATGAGGTAGGCCCAACCCAGACAGCATAAAATAGAAATGAGGCCCTAATTTATCCCTCTTTGCCCTTTTAGCATGAGAATGGAGGCTCATTCACTGTCTATAATTAAATGTATCTTGCTTTGCTCTATGAACCTATCTTTCTCTTCCTCAATAAACTTTGTTTCATGCTTGTCTCACTTTGGGGGTATCTGTTCATTCTTTAGCTGAGAGCACCCCAAAAACTAAGGATGCTGGCAACTGCTTGAAATCCCAAATTTTAGGAAATAGGCAGATGCTATAACCTGACAGTTACGTCTTGCAAAAACTATAGTAC
>CAUYTI010110146.1:0-23726 GCA_963575145.1 Galago senegalensis | reverse complement strand
TATCTCTAATGAATATTGATGCGAAAATATTCAACAAGATCCTAACAAACAGAATCCAGCAACACATCAAGCAAATTATACACCATGACCAGGTGGGTTTTATCCCAGGATCTCAAGGCTGGTTCAACATACGTAAATCTAAAAATGTAATTCATCATATAAACAAATTAAGGAAGAAAGACCATATGATTCTCTTAATTGATGCAGAAAAAGCTTTTGACAATATCCAGCATCCATTCATGATTAGAACACTTAAGAAAATAGGCATAGAAGGGACTTTTCTCAAGTTGATAGAGGCCATCTACAGCAAACCCATAGCAGTGTCATATTGAATGGAATCAAATTGAAACCATTTCCACTCAGATCAGGAACCAGGCAAGGTTGCCCACTGTCCCCATTGCTCTTCAACATCGTAATGGAAGTCTTTGCCATAGCAATGAGGGAAGAAAAAGCAATCAAGGGTATTCACATAGGATCTGATGAGATCAAACTGTGACTCTTCGCAGATGACATGATCATATATCTGAAAAACACCAGGGACTCTACTACAAAACTCCTAGAAGTAATCAAAGAATACAGCAGCGTCTCAGGTTACAAAATCAACACTCATAAGTCAGTAGCCTTTATATATACCAACAATAGTCAAGCTGAAAAAACGGTCAAGAACTCTATTCCATTCACAGTAGTGCCAAAGAAGATGAAATATCTGGGAGTTTACCTAACAAAGGACGTGAAAAATCTTTATAAAGAGAACTATGAAACGCTAAGAAAAGAAATAGCTGAAAATACCAACAAATGGAAAAACATACCCTCCTCATGGCTGGGAAAAATTAATATTGTTAAAATGTCTATATTACCTAAAGCAATATATAATTTCAATGCAATCCCTGTTGAAGCCCCACTGTCATACTTTAAAGATCTCAAAAAAATAATACTTTGTTTTATATGGAATCAGAAAAAAGCTCGAATAGCCAAGACATTACTCAGAAATAAAAACAGACCATCTTATCTCTAATCTTGGCTAGCTAGACTGATGAGAAGCCAAGGGAGGCCGCAGGCAGGGGGTGACATGCTGTGGTTTTCTCAGGTGTTTCTTTACTGTCCCTTTCTTCTGAGGTGGTGGAAACTGTAGGTCTCTCCCTTCCCACTTCTCAGTCTAGGATACATGAGGGAACCAGACCTCTTGGAATTTCTCTTGTTAATTTGATGAATACCAATAAAATGTAGATATAGTGACTCAGGTTGATCAAAGGTATCAGAGCTATGCTGTTGTTTCTCCATTTAAAGGCATAGGGAGTCCCCCCCACCCCCCACCATGTGGATGCTGCAATTCCAGAGCCTGCTTGGAGATGCACTTGCTTGGCTTTGCCAGGTTGTCATTCAGACACCGCGGTCTGGTCTGTCCCCTTCCTTTTCCTATTGTTTATCAATGTGACGCTTGTTCCGTGTATTCCTTCCTTCTCCTCTGGTTTACTACCACATCCTGAAGCTAAAATCTCTCATTGCTTGAGCCCTTCTTTATTATTTCAGATGAGGTGTTTGGCTTCATTGTTCTGGGCCCATGGTGGGACTCAAACTATATGTCATCATGTGGAAATCCACACCCATCAATTTTTTTCTTTCTGGGATAGAATGACAGATTTATTCTTCATAATGATTTTACTCTTTGTGCTCTTTTTTTATTATTTTTGGAGCATTAAGGAGGATGGTGAGAATAGCCTTGTTTTACCTGTTGAATAGTGATAAGATAAAAATAATTTAGTAGCTTCTAAAAAACTTAGGAAAGGGAATTTCAGTATCTAAAATGAATTACATTTTTTCTATGATTCCTCATAGAAATTGTTTCTCATTAGATGCTGTTCTCTCTTTAGATATCGAATGTCCTATTTCCATTTTCTACTCGGTGGTAACAATGAGTTGTCAGAAATGGAACAGAAATTGAACGGTTTTCCTTCACTTGTTTTTATCCAAACAAAAAAGAGAAATATTACAAGTTCCATTTACATGAACTTCTGGCAATATATACCTGTGTGCGTCATTCATTCACAAAACAATCTGATAAGAAAGACAAAATATTTGCCTGCCCCTAGGATCAAGTGCTTTAAAACCCTCCCTACAGCAGCCACAGAAAGATGGTGGATAGTCTTTCTTGGATCCAGATACCACTCAAATACATTATTTTTTATACATTTAAATGAATACACTCAAGTAAGTTGTCAAAATGTTTGAGCCCTAGTAATGTACTTTTGGGAAAAGGAGGAACAGAAGTTGGAGTTGAAATGCAGAAAAAAAGACTTGGTGGATTTTCTGTCTGTAACTGCCTTTGCAGGAGCTTAGAGATATAAAGTTTATCCAAGTGGTTTGAATAGAATCCACTTATTTTTAAGGTTTATCCAGATGAATTTAGAAAAAAGTAGTATAGTATCATGATTGAGGGCACAGACACAGACCGTGGCCTGACTGCCTCGATTTGTATATGAAGTCAGCCACCTGCTAGCTGAATGAACTAAGGCATATTATCTAACATTTCCATGATTGTATTTTCTCCTCTATGTAGTGAGATCCTAATGAGACCTACCTTCTCAGGGATGATGAATATACAATGTAGTAATAGATGGGAAATGTTTAGAAAAAAGGCATACCACAGATCGAATACTTGATGAAATTCTTATTGTCATCACTAGATTTGTCATTAACAAGGACAAGCCAGGTTTAGCACGAGAAGTCCCAAAATACTGGGGAAAAAGAATTTTTTTGTTTTTCAAGAAAGAAAAGCCTGTCAATAGTGGGAGAATTCTTTCAGAAACAGAAATGGTAGTGACATAATTTTTCAAAAATTTTGTTAATTGTTTTTATATTTAATTGTACTTTTAAAAACTATTACAGAGTAGAATTGACTTTTTGTTTTTGGTGCCCAGTTCTATGAATTTTAATGCATGTGTATAATTGGGTAACCACCAACACAATCAGAACACAGAACTTTTACATCACCATACTATTTCCCCATGTTGCCCCCTTGTAATCAAACCTTCCTGCACCCCTGGAAACTACTGATTAGTTCTCAATGACAATAGTTTTGACTTTTTGAGAATGTTATATACATGGAACCATTTATAGATGCTCCTTAACTTATAGCAAAGTTACATCTTGATAAACACATTATAAATTGGAAATATTGTAGGGTGGCACCTGTGGCTCAGTGAGTAGGGCGCCAGCTCCATATACCAAGGGTGGCAGGTTCAAACCTGGCCCTGGCTGAATTGCAACTAAAAAATAGCCAGGAGTTGTGGCGGGCACCTGTAGTCCTAGCTACTTGGGAGGTTGAGACAAGAGAATCGCTTAAGCTTAGGAGGTGGAGGTTGCTGTGAGCTGTGTGATGCCACAGCACTCTACCAAGGGCAGCAAAGTGAAATTCTGCCTCAAAAATAAAATAAAATAAATTATAAATATTGTAAGTAAAAAATCCATTTAATATACCTAACCTAATGAACATCACAGCTCAGACTAGCCTATCTTGAACATGTTCAGAATACTCACATTAGCCTACAACTAGTCAAAATCAGCTAACAAAAAGCCTATTTTATAATAAAATGTTGGATATTTCATGTAATTTATTGAATATTGTACTGAAGTAAAATTTCTACTAAATGTGAATCACTCTCACTGGGCTCTGTGGCTCATGCCTATAATCCTAGCACTCTGGGAGGCCAAGGCAAGTGCATTGCCTGAGCTCATGGGTTCAAGACCAGCCTAAGCAGAGCAAGACCTCATCTCTAAAAATAGCCAGGCATTGTGGCAGGTGCCTGTAGTCCCAGTTACTCAGGGGACTGAGACAAGAGAATCACTTGAATCCAAGATTTCAAAGTTGCTGTGAACTATGATGTCATGACACTCTACCAATGGTGACAAAGTGAGACTCTGTCTCAAAAAAAAAAATTTAATTAAAAAATAAATAAATAAATGCAAATCACTCTTATACCATCATAAAGTTGAAAAATCATTAAGACAAACCATTGTAAACTGGGGATGTGTCTTCACCATGTCATCTTTTGACACCAGTTTCTTTCTCACTCTCTGCATAATGACTTTGAGGTTCTTTTATGAACTTGCATATATCAATAGTTCTTCTTGTTTGTTGCTGAGTAGTATTCCATGGTATGGCTGGATAGTACTACAGCTATTTTATCCACTGAGCTCTTTAAGGAAACTTGAGGATAAAGCTGTTATACTTATTTGTGACCAAGTTTTGGTGTGAATATGAGGTTTTTTATTTTTTTATTCAGTAAATATCCAAGAATTCCAGGGTGACTCTACAATTTTGCATTCCTATCAGTAATACACAGGAGTTCCAGCTGCTCTATAACCTCTCTCTAGTCCTTGGTATTGGCAATATTTTTTTTCTTTTAAAAAATAATTTGAGGTGTTCTATAGGCATGTAGTGTGATCTAATTGTGTTTTTAATTTACATTTTTCTCATAGTTAATGATGTTGAATATATTTCCAGGTGTCCACTTGCCATCTTTATACCCTCAACAGTATAGCATCCTTTCCCGTTTTTTGTCCATTTTTCATTGTTATTTGTATTTTAATTGTTGAGTTTGGAGAGTTCTTAATATGTAGTATATTCTAGATATAAGTCAACTGTTGGATATATGACAAAAAATATTTGTTAGATATGTGCAAATCTTTTCATCTAATTTTTAACTTACATTTTCTGTTACTAGTATCTTTCACAGAGCTAAAGTTTTAATTTGATAAAGTTTAAGTTATCTTTTTTTTTTAAGTTTATGGATCATACATTGGGTGTCATGGCTAAGAACTTTTTGCTCAGTCCTAGATCCTGAAGATTTTCTCCTATTTTTTTCTAAAAATTTTAGAACGTCATGTTTTACATTTAAATCTGTGATCCATTTTGAGAATCAATCACATTAATACTTTCTCTCAAACCCTTTAAACTATTATAAGACCTGAATAGGAGTGAAGTTGTGGTTTCCACCTCTATTGGATCCTGTATTTGTGGTTTATACTTCAGTGGGAGGCATAGACACCTCAGTAATTAGAGAAGAGAATTAAGTCAATAGGTAGATTTCAAATATACTTAATGGGAACCCAGCAGAGATTCCAATAAAATTTTAAAAAGCTGCTAAACCCAGGAACAATTTTTTTTTAAATCACAGCTTAATACAAGCATGTAGTCAGCTGATTTTTTTTCTTTTTTAATTTTATGAAGAGTTTATGTTTACTGTACATTTTGGATTGTTTTGTATTTGTCTTTTCCATTTCAGTAAGAATTTCCAAAGCTTTAACATTGTATGGCAATTTTAATTTAGCAATGTAATCATATTCTAAACTTGATAAGGCCTTTTTCCTTTTCCAGTTCTGAAAGCAAACTATTTTTAATGGTTTTACCAGGGTCATGAAAATAACCTTTCACAAAACAACTTTTGATGAAAGCAATTGCTCATCTCTTTGCTAAGAATTGAGAAATAAAGTGAAAATTGTCCACGTGTTGGGAAACCAACACTGAATAGAACAAGTCCAAATAGTAATGTTTTTTCCTGTCAGGCTAAATAAAGTTTCTGCTGATTCTTCTGTGTTTCCTATAACATGTTAGAACCAGAGGTAAGCTGTTAAACACTCTTCCTCCTGGTAATTTGGAAATTCGGTTTCCATCATCATTTATTCTGCCTTAAAAAATAATTTGTCACAAATTATTTTAATCTCTTGGAATATTTTCACTGGCAGTGAAGTCTAAAGTTAATGAATTCTTATCCCAAATGGAACAAACATAATATCAATGAGTAAACATTAAAAAAAAACACTAGAAAACATCATTTACACATTGGTAATAGAAACTGGTCCTAGCTATGAGGAAGAAGGTGGAATTGGCCTGAGTTAGAAGGTCTAGGATGCCCCATGGATCTGAGTAGGATTATTAGGCAACTTTTATCTGGGGAATACTGGATAGAAACAAAACACATAAGTGAGGTATAATATGCATGCTTATAGTCCTAGCACTCTGAGAGACCAAGGCAGGTGGGTCACTTGAGCTCAGGAAATCTGCAGAAACAGTGAGACCCCTCTCTACTACAAATAGAAACACCATCTAGGCATGGTGACAAGTGCCTATAGTCCCAGCTACTGGGGAGGCTGAGGCAAGATGATTGCTTGAGCTCAGGAGGCTGAGGTTGCTGAGCTATGATTATGCCAGAGCACTCTACCCAGGCAATGGAGTGAAAGCCTGTCTCAAAAAACAAGTCAAGAAATTATATAATATAGTATTTCATAGGTTCAGTTACTGTCATACTTACCAGCCTACCATGGGAATTTTGTTTTGTGTGGATGAAATATCTTGTGGAGGCCATGTCTTTGATTTTATATAGTTTTGTTCACTTAAAGAATCTCTATAGAAAATTATAAATATGGCAAGATACAGAGAAAAGAGAAGGATTTTTAATCATTTTGTAATATCTGCTTTTCTACACTGAAGACTTGGGAAAACTATTTAATAAAAGAAGATTGCTTGGTAAGCAATGACCTTCATGGAAAAAGGTGTAATTATCTTTGAAGAGAGTTTTTCATCAAGCTATGATAAACTAATAGGTTTCTCTTCTCTATGTTAGGGAAATGTCTTAATGATTATGACATTAAAATTGCACCATTATGTCACCTGAGGACTTTATGTTTACATATTTCTCCAACAATTTAACTAAGTGAATTCTGTAAATACTAGACAGATAACTCGTCTTTCATCTATGGAAACTCAAAAGCTTATACGCCCCCAAACATAAATCCCACATGTACAGAAACACAGTGAGAATCTCCTATGCAAAGAGTCCTTAAGTGTTGAAGACTATGGTTTCTGGACTGGGGTCTGCTGTGAGTTAGCGTTGTAAATCGTACCTCAGTTTTCTATAATGCAGATTTTGGAGTTAGTCAAATATTGGTTTGAATATTGGTTAGTCAAATATTGGTTTGAATCCAAGTGATACCAACTAATAACTATGATTTTAGGGAAATTCGTTTAATATGATCCTTACTTTCTTCATCTTTAAAATGGTGAAAATTGTCCTCACATGCATATCTATTAAAATAGAGATAATGCATCTAAGAAAACTTAAAGAACTCTCAAATTAAATAAAAATAAAAGGTACTACCATTTAAAATGAAAGCTTTTCCAAAAGATATGACTGGCTTGGGGCCACATCTATACTCCAAGGATGTGGATAGCATCATCTATGGTGATGCAGTTGAAACGGCCAGTGTTTCTAGATTGTTATTATTTGGGTCCTTGTACAAATAAATCCTGTTTTTTTTTTTTTTTGTTATTGAAATCTATGGTTAGATTTTGTAAAGAATTTTTCTGCCACATGGATAGAGCTTTGAACATAAACTTAGCCTTTGGTAGACACACCAACTTACCATGCTGAAGTCTATCCCCACAACTATTGCTTACCAAAGGGGAGCATGATCATGGAGCGAGACCTGCCCTAGTATTTCCTACACTAGAAAATCTTCACATCTTTCTTTGGCCAGACCCATTCAAGGATCCGTGTCTATGGTTGCACAAGTGAATAATGTACTTGAGATGAGGAGCATACAAACCTTCTCTATTCTAGTAAAGTAAGTCATCCTTTGCTTTATCCAGCATGAATATGAATTCTCCTGAGAATTCTCCTATGAATGCTCCTGAGATCCCCATAGTGGCATGGAAGGACCTCCAAGTCACTAGGAAAGCAGGCAATGGCAAGCAGACATCAGGTGGGAGGGGCTGGAGATGACCTAACCTAGAGTCTGCTCTCACTGGAATTTCTGAAAGATGGAGGCAGGGCAATGGGGCTACACATACTCACACCCATCTACACCCACACCCCCACCCTCCCCACACAGTATTTATATATCAGAAGTTCAGAATTTAGGCAGTGATTCAAACTCAGACAGCAGCATCAGCAGGGCCAACCTGGACACAAGAGACGCTCTGAGTGAGCAGCTCAGCTTCTTTCCGCCTTGATTGGCTCAGATATGCTTTCTTGACCATTTCCCTGAGCTCTACTTCTGGTTTTAAATGACTGGGATCAGTAGATCTAGACCTGGCTTTCCTATGAAAAATGAAACTTTCTTGTTACCACAGATTTTCTTGACCTCTCCCCAAGAGGAAGTTTCTACTTCCGTGAAAGAACTTTAGACTTCGATTCTTTGTTAGTCAATTCCGAGAGCAAGGAGTCTGGGGTAAGGGAAAGGATGCTTTTCCTCAGCTGTGGTCTCAACTTCCAGGCCCAGGCACCAGCTGTATAACTCTGCCCAGAGGTTAGACCATGAGGATCCTAACAGACAATTTGTCTTTTCCTGACAGGCTAAATAAAGTTTCTGCTGATTCTTCAATGTTTTCTATAATTTGTTAGAACCAGAGCTAAATAGTTAAAAACCCTTCTCTCTGGTAACAGAAACTAGTCCTAGCTATACCCACAGCCAGGCATAACTGTCCACTAATTAGAATGCAAATCATTAAGTTCTCTTATTCTTCTTCCTCATTTCATGTTCACATTTGCACCCCTCATTTATGCTCGTATTTCAGTTTGTCTTCAAGAACACACCCAGCCTTCAGTTCTGCTGCTAAACTTTGATACTAAATATTTTCCCTTTCAAAATATAATTTAATGTTTGTTTTATTTTGCCCTCCAAATTCTCATACATGGCAGGCACTGAATTCTATGTGATTAAATAATTGGAGTGGAAGATGTGATGAAAAGATTGCTTGTGGAGAACTCTTCAAAATTCATATCAGGGTTTATAGTTGTACACACTAAACAATGATGGCTTTTCCATACAAGTCTGAAGTAGGAGGACTATTCAAGAACTTCTTTTCTGGTGGGTAGATTATCCAAGTGACTTTTTTTCATTGTTCTTGTTAGATTTATTTTTTCTTTTTTCCTGAACCCTAATTTAATAAGAAGGTAAAGGCAACCAAATAGCAAAGTAAATAAAATTTCATTTTCTGTCATTGCAGAAAAGTGTTGATAGAAAATCCCAAAGCTAATAACTAAGGGTAGTTACTTTTATTACTGGAGAGAATATATTACTTATTATATTATAGTGTATAATATAATATATATTCTATTATTATCTAGCTCCGTCAGATACTAGAGCAAAGACTTGAGAAAGGAAATTAGCTATGTGGGTACCTAAAGAAAATTCTAGGTGTTATATCACAATAGAAAACCCACCATCTGAGTATCTTTGATCTCTTTTTTCACCATCTCTCATACTATTTTTTTCTTTCTTGCCTCTAAAGGGCTACAGAAGATAGTATCTCCTAAAGAACAGGGCTGGAATTAGGGATGCAGTTTCTTTTGACTTAATAATGTGTTAATCCCACCTAATGATCAGAGGAATGCACATATGGAAGTAAAATGGTACATACGTGGAACAAATAGCTCAATGATCCTAACTGGAAAAACAAGGAGAAAAGAGATAAGTGTGGCTTTGGGAATTTATTATAAAGTGGCAAGGTGATTGTATTTAGAACCGGAATATCTGGATATAAGCCATTTCCCTTGCAGTTACTGATAGTTTAACCATGAACAAAGGAAGACACTTAAGTTCTCTAAAACTCAGATGACCCCTAGTGAAGTGGAGCCCTAGCACGTATGGCTGAGTTACTATGAGAAAAATGGAATAAAATGAATGAAAGTACTTTTAAAATTCAACAGCATGAGAATGTGAAGAACTGTTACTATGATGCCTCAGGAGAAAGGAATATATTCTTTTTAGAAAAAACACAGAGGACATATCTGTGGAGAACAGTATCTCATGTCTATTTTAAATATTCACCAACCTTCCTATGTATGATTAGAATTCAACTGAAAATGCAATAGATGTTTCCTCGGAATGTTTTCAAGCTTTTTAATTAATTCATTGAGTAAATTTTGTCAAGTTATCTAATGTCTTTGGGAATATTGGGATGAAGTGCCTAATATCCTTTGGGCTTCCAAATTCACAGTCTTACCTTGAGTCAATGGGCAGAGTTCTATGAACCTCATGTGGAGCTAGATACCTAAGTGAGGTTAGGTTCCCCCCAAAGCAGATACTGAGATGAGAACTTGAGTCTAAGTAGTTTGTTTGAGAGGTGATCCCGAGAAGCACTGACAGAGGAGCAGAGAAATGAGACAGGCAAGGACAGGGAGGCAACACAGAGAGCATTCATGAGCAAGTGAGTGCTGCATACAGACGGGGCTCCTTCTCCTTGGGTCCTTAGGAAGACTGCACAGAACATGTGTTAGAAGCGTCACAATCCCTTAGATCACTGGGGAAGAGAGATGAATAGAACCTTCTATAAGGAAGACAGACATATGACTAGCAAGCATATGAAAAATGCTCAGCATCCCTAATGATTAGAGAAATGCAAATCAAAACCACCCTGAGATATCATATAACCCCAATGAGAATGGCCCACATCACAAAGTCTCAAAACCACAGATGCTGGCATGGATGTGGAGAGAAGGCAACACTTTTACACTGCTGGGGACTGCAAACTAATACAACCTTTTTGGAGGCAGTATGGAGAAACCTCAAGGAACTCAACTAGACCTCCCATTTGATCCTGCAATCCCATTGCTGGGCGTCTACCCAGCAGGGAAAAAAAAATCTTTTACCACAGGGACACTTGCATTAGACTGTTTATTGCAGCTCAATTTACAATCGCCAAAATGTGGAAACAGCCTAAATGTATACAATGGAATACTATTCAGCCACTAAAAAAGATGGAGACTTTACATTTTTGTATTAACCTGGATAGATGTAGAACACATTATTCTTAGTAAAGCATCACAAGAATGGAGAAACAAGAATCCTATGTACTTAATTCTGATATGAGGACAATTAAGGTCCTAGTACATGGTGGGGGATGGAGAGAGCTGAAAAAGGGAAGGCAGGAGGGGGTGGGGGAACAAGGGGTGTAGTACAACTTTTCAGGGTGGGGCACAATTATAAGAGGGTCCTTATCTAACAAAAGCAATCAATGTAACCTGGTTCTGTGTACCCTTAATGAATCCCAAACAATTAAAAAAAAAGTGTTTCATCAGAGGACAGAGGGAGTTGGTTATTATTGTTCAAATTCCTTACTTACTTTCATTGGCTGAGGGCTACTCTCAGGAGCTACCCCTGTCCTCCAGCCTGCCAGGCATGACAGAGATCCCACAGGCACCCTGGTACAGGTGACTGCACAAGGGAGCCACTGGCACACAGGAGGGGATGAGCACTAAGGAGATGTGGGAAAGGTCCTGGCACCATGTGTCACAGTCCTGTGGCTGATGGTGGAAGGCACTGCTCAGATCTCACATCAAGACCATATAGCTGCCAAGCTTAGGAATGGTTAGCTAACAGCCTCCATCTGCTAGTGCCTTCAAGATCCTCCTCAGGTTGGGGAATGAGGTACTGCTCTTGGGGTAACACCCAGCCAATGACTGAGTGAGGGAAAGCCATAATGATCTATCTATTTCTGCCCAAAGGAGGACTCCAACAATAGGTGATCTTTGCTCCATGGCCCCTCATGGTAGAGACTCTCTTAGGTCATCTCCTCATGGCGGATCCTCCACCCACTCATGTTTTAGCTCCTTTCTGGGGTGCTGCTACCTACTAAACATTGTGCCATCTTGGCATCTATGTCCTGGAGAACCCCACCTGCAACAAATACCTAATTTTAATGAAAATTTTGGAAAGTGTCAACCTCTGCATTCAAACAACAGAAGGATCTACCTTATACAGGTCAACAGGAAAGTTGGACTGGAGGGATCTTTTTTACAGCAGGACAAGACATAACAAAGACTCTCCCAGCTTATCACTGGAACTCAGCTAGACAAAAATGCAGTCAATGAAAAAGCAATAAAGAACATATTGAATGTGTGAAATAAATGGTAGATTGACAATGGAGGGTTGTTAGACATTGAATAAATAGTTGCAGGGTTTGATGGTTCTTTCTTAAGCATTTTTTTAAAAAAATGTACTATCTATTCCATTGAAGATGTCATTTTTTGAAGTCTTATTACAAATAGTGTTCTTTTTAAAAATCTTATAGATGACTATACTTCTTAAAGAAAATAGCAGAAACATGTAGGACTCCATTGCATTGGTTGTTGGATTTATACATATATAATAGGGTGAAAGTTTGAGCAAGAATAGATATTTAAGCTTAGCTGCTTAAAGGGAAAGCAAAGAAAGGAAAATAGTATCTTTGATTGCTTATTTTTTTTTTTTTGAGACAGAGCCTCAAGCTATCCCCCTGTGTAGAGTGCCATGGCATCAGAGCTCACAGCAACCTCCAACTCCTGGGCTCAAGCGAGTCTCTTGCCTCAGCCTCCCAAGTAGCTGGGACCACAGGTGCCCACCACAATGCCCGGCTATTTTTTTTTTTTTTTTGGTTGCAGCTGTCATTGTTGTTTGGCAGGCCTGGGCTGGATTCGAACCCACCACCTTAGGTATATGTGGCTGGCGCCTTAGCCACTTGAGCCACAGGCGCTGAGCCAAGATTGCTTATTATATGCCAGAGAATCTAGCAGATACTTTTATTTATTCATGCACCAAATGCTTTTTTGAGTACCATTTTCCCAGCACTGTTCTAGGTATTGGTATGTATCAGTAAATGGGCATAATACAATATCCTGCCATTGTAGAGATTATATTCTAGACGGAGAAAACACAAAATAAATATTAAAGTAAAATAAGTACATGATTAAATGTGTTAGATGATATATAATACACACAAATAAAAAGAATAAGAAAATAGAGGATTCAAAATACAGTGGGGATTGACATTTAAATAAGGCGAATAGGGCGGCCTTCACTGAGAGGTGATACTTGAGCAAAGACTTAAAAGAGGTGAGGAAATTAGCCATGTGGATCCCTAAACAGAGTCCCAGATGTTAAATCACCATAGAAAACCCACTATCTAGCTATGTGGATCCCTAAACAGAGTCTCAGATGTTAAATCACCATAGAAAACCCACTATCTGAGTATCTTTGATCTCTTCTTAACCATCTCTCACATTGTTTTTTTCTTTCTTGCCTCTCAAGGGCTACAGAGAACATTATCTCCTAAAGAACAAGGCTGAAATTAGGGGTGTATTAAACTGAATTTGTCACCATCATCTTGCTATGAGACTAAATCAATGAAGAATTTAGGGATTTTCGATCCTAAAGCAGGTCAGAGGAAGAACAAAGAGGACTGCTGAGGAAACAGAGGCTTTTATAAAATTTAAATTAATGTTCCAACTTTCATAGCCCAAGATCTTAGATTCTCATTCAGACCCATCTACTCACCCTTTGTTGATCCTGGGTCACCTCCACTTTCATATGTCTAGAGATAATTTATTTCTCTTATAACTATCAGCCAAATGAAGTTGGATGAGATAATTGTCTAGCTGCAATCTATGCTCACACCTGTATATGCAAACTGCATTTTCTTTGCTACATCAGAATATTCATAAATACAATAAACCAGATTGGAAAATAGAACTTTAGAGGTGCCACCTGCAATCACACTGCACAATCATTTTTACCTTTATGGTTTATTTTTTTTCCTAGATCACTCATTAAATGGTAAATGGTAAGCATCATTTAAGCATATCTCCAGGAAACCAAACAACTAGCTTGAGAGTCACTTTCACTGAACTGCTGGAAAGGCCTGACCACATGTTTTGCCATTGTGGAGACCAACCTATGGGATCTGCTTTGAGGCTGATCTTGCTGTGAACATTTCAGTCCAAGCTGTTTATTTCAAGTGGCATACCTCTTCATTGTTCCCATGGACAAGCTTTTATTTTTTCCATAGAAACCAGTTTCAAAGATTTTTACCTGAAACTAGCCACATCTCCAGTCACTTGCTCAGAGGTATTCAAAAGACACAATTAAAAATATCCAGGTTGATCAGTCCCTCATTAGAGGAATTTTTGTTATAAACTAGGAAGCTTTATATCCCTGTACAAAAGCTACCATCTGACTATCTTTGATCTCTTTTTAACCATCTCTTATATTCTTTTTTCTTTTTTGCCTCTTAAGGACTACAGAATGTAGTACCTCCTAAAGAACAGCCCTGGAATTAGGAACGTATTAAACTGAGGCTGTCAGCATCATCTTGCTATGGGACTAAAGCTGAAAAGCATCTAGTTATGATATGAATCTTACATAAGAGGTGCAATGGAGTTTCTTTAATGAGATTCTTTTTATGCACAAAGTGAAATTTTTGGAGTTCCTTAGAAAATAAGTACTGGGTACTTTGTAATTGCATTATGTAATCTATGGAACAAAGATAAGACATTGCATTTTCAAAGCATGTTTTCCTAGGGAGTTTCAAATGTGCTAACAATATGAACTCATTAATCTTTCTACTCTCATTTTAGTAGTTAAAGATCAGATATTATTCTCCTGATTTCACAGAAAAGGACACAGCCCTAACCTCTGGCTGTTCAATGACAGAGAGGTGTCTAAAAATTAAAGCTCTCCATCATCCATACTGCTTTCCCTGGGTGTAGACAGCGGTTTGTCTTTTTTGTCTTCTAACACCATAATTGCTTTTGTCTTTTGGAAATCATATAAAAATACGCACATATAAGGATACCACTTTTTCTCCTGACTACAAAATAAGGATTCGCTATGGAAATTACTCTTGTGCTGAAATAAAATTGTTTTGTGAAGATTAATGGAGACTATTTTTATTCCCAGAATTAAAAAAAAAAAGACAAGTTGATAATATCCAGTGATGGCTATAGTATAAGGAAATAGGGTTCCCACTGTGAATGGGAAAGTAAATTGACACAAAATATCTAGAAGGTTAATTGGAAGTTCCTATTAAAACAAATGCATTCATATGCTTTTGCAGTGGGAACCTATTCCACAGAAAGAAATGCACAGCACAGTATGTAGCCTACGTGCACAAACATATTAATTTGGGCATTACTTGTATTACCCACAGACAAACCAAACAGCACCTCCTCCCCAAAATAGGGAAAATGTGGCTTCTCATCAAATAACTGAAAACTGAAAAAATGAATTTCTAATTTATTCATTCTGTGGAAAATTATGTAACCATTAAAAGAACAAATTAGTTCTATAGAGTATTTACCTGGAGGGATAGGATACCTAGAGGGAAAAGTAAATAAAAATTTCAAATTGAGAATAAAATAAGATGCTGAATACAACAGGAAGCATCAGGGAGATTTAGTGTTTTATTTTGGCTAGGCGTCTCTGGTAAGTATGTATTACTTTTGAAATTTGAAATAAATGTCTAACAACAACAACAACAACAACAAAACATGTAAGGGAGAAAGTAAAAAAAAAAGAAGACGACGACTTAGACTATGATGGAGTAGAAGGACTGGGCTTGGGGGCGAGCTAGATGGAGTTAATAACCCCAGTTCTGTTGTTGGTTACAGTTACTGCATGACGTTGGGCACAGCACGAGCTCCTCTGATAATCCGTTTCCTCATGCAGAATGGAGATAATACTGACTTCTATGTAAAGCACAAGGCAGGCTGCCTACAGGCAGAAGGCACAAAACAAATGCCATCTGCTATTTCCAGAGGAAGAAAGTTTTCCATGTGGGAGTAGGAAGGAGAAGGAGATAAAGGGTGGGCAGGATGGAAAATAGACTTTCCTAGGGATCTTCAGGCCACTTCACACTATTAGGAAGTGGAGTTCAGCCTCAGGACAGATCCGGCTGAGCAGGACCCACTTAGAGATTCAGTATACTTGAACAACTGTTCTCTCAGCAGCCCTAGAATCTTGGGCTGGAAGCGGAGAGGAGCTGATGGATTCTGCTTCTGAAGGTTTTTCTATTCATCAGCCACGAGAACCAAGAGGCAAACTGTTGGTCTTTCTGGAAATCAAGACTCATGTTGAGAGATTTTTCAGTTTGTGACTTGGAAAGGAGGGCCAGGTGTGCTGCTTCTAAGATTAAGGTGCAAATCAGACAGCAGGGGAGAAGCAATAGAGAGAGAGGAAGAGAGAAAAGAAATTGTCCAACTGGGCAAACATTTCTGTTAAGCATCTACTGGGTAAATTCCTGCTATTAATCAAAGGAATTGTTCTAGTCCTGCTGTGCCGTATCTTGATAACTTATGCCTTAATTCTCAACAACTACCAACCTCATGATAAAACTCAGGACAGACGTAAACCCCAAAACTGTACATAAAAAATGTGTGGGTGACTTCAACAGGCAAGTGGAAGGAACTGGTCTAGAACAATTAGCTAGTCAGGGTCAGGATTAACACTTCCTAGAAGGTACCATGCCAAGGGTTTCTGGCAGCTGCCAGAAGCAATGATAGATGAGGAAAGATTCTTCCCTGAAGCCTTCAGAGTCAGTGTGGTCCTGGCAGTACTATATGAAACTTCTAGCCTGCGGAATTGTAAGGGAATACATTTCTGGTGTTTTAAGCCACCTAGTTCAGGGTACTTCTTTAGGGAAGCCCTAAAAATTAATATAGGTTTTAGTGCGACTCTAGTAAAAAAAACAAGAAACAAAAACAAAACCCCAAACCTATGTATATGTGGTCTCTCCTTCCAAAGTAAAAATTTTTGTACTTAGGCTGGTTATTGCTTTAAGAAAAGCATCAAGATTTCACTATTTTATTAGAGTGGGGATGCATCTCCTTCCTTTAAAGTTCACTGCACAGAGGAGGTGGGAGAGCAGATACAATCATACATGGCGTTATATCTCTGTCTTACTAGTGCTAGTTTGTGAATCTCTGGCAAGGAATTATTTTCAGTATATTTACTTGCATATTTATATATTTAAATATTGGAGACCACAAGATAAACTTTCAGCAAGAATCTGTCAGTTCTCCCTGACTGAGTCTAGTGTCCTATGCAGTACTGTTGACCTTCCTCTGGGTGAGCCAGAGGGGTTTGGGATCCAATGCTGTTGTATGATAGAATGCATCTGGTTCATTGCCAAGTTTCTATCATTATTTGCAGACAGCTTTCAGTCTTTCCTTCAGCACACACTTGAAGTACCTTTTGTAAATAGTCTTTCTGGGGATTTTCCTGTATTTCACCATATTCTGAACAATATTGCATCTTATTCTACTCGCTTATCTTGATGATGATATTTTAACCTTTTCTTGAACTTGAACCTCACAGTAGCATAAATACTGTGTTCTCTTTGCCTGCTGAGTTCTTTCTCCCTATTTGCATAAATGCAAGGGGACAGAATGCAATGTGCCCTTGCCATAGCACCTCCTGGGTATTGCCACCAAGTACCCTTTAGCACCTTCAGCTCAGTTCATATCTGCTGTATCTATAGCAAAAGGCAAGCTGGCTTTAGTCACCCATCTTTCCACTTTCCACTATAACAAATAAACAGAATAACTATTTATTCTCATTAACTTTTCAGAAATTTTGACTGGCCTTTATATTTCACGCAGAAGCTGTTATTTTTGCAAAATTCATCCATATGATTAATACTTCGGATTCCCTCAATTAATGTTCCAATGAGGATGTGCACTTTTTTTTTAGTCCAAAATACCTGCAAACATAAGCCTAATATGTTATCCACAGATAGGACAGTAAACATAACAAAATCCCAGTATCAACAGGGTTATCAGTCACCCTAATTAATAGGGAAAAAATACCTTGGTATTTATATCCTAACTCAGAAAAAAAATTCAACTAGCAAAGTTTGATTTTCCTACTTACTGTATAAAATTTCATTAGCATGCCCTTTTGCCAAGTAAAATGGGGCTTTTATTACAGAGAATTTGTAACAAAAGAGATTTTATGTTTGAGAGGAATAGCATTGATTCTCTTAAAAAGCAAAGCTATACAATGAAAGTGATTTTTTAAAAACACCTGGTTTGTGTAGAATTTATAATATAACCAGCAGATCTAAACGTTTAAAGCAATTTTGGACAAGACAATAGTCAAGGATCCGAATTAATTAGGGAAATCTTCCTTAAATAAAATGGAATGCAGATCTGAAGGAAGTGGGAAAGTAAACTGACAGGGAGGAAAGAAGACCAAGACGAAAGGAGACCCGCAGCACCAGCTTAGCTCTTTCTTCCACTTTAGTAACTCCGCTAACTCGGGTAAACTATCTGGACCTCACTTCCCCACTGAAGAAAGAAATTTGCTGTTCATGACTTCAACAGTTTAAAACTCTTACTATTCTATAGAGAGTATAAACAGTGGAAAATGCCAAAAAGCGATTTTAATGGAGAATGTATTTATTTATTCCACTTCAAGTTCTTTTCTTGAAAATAGAAAGATACACATTTTTGTTGGTAAGTTTTGAATATTTTCTTAAATAGCATTATTGCTGTCCTCTTGCGTCAACTTAGCTAAGCTATCATCACTTTTTCTATAATTTCCCTTTGTCTTTGGTTCTGAGTAAGGGTTGGCCACATGATGAATTAGTGGGAGACTTGGAAGTAGGAGGGCAGAAGTAGGACAGTGCGAATGTAACCTGGGGGTCTGTGTCTGGTTTCAGGCATTGCTCCTGTTCCGCTGAGCACTGTGTTAGTAGAAGCGGCCCCTTCTGGGTGTTCTTCTGCAGGGTCTCTGAGTCCTGAGCCACTTCGTGGAAGGAGTCAAGGCTGCAAATCTTACAAGGGTATCTTTCTAAGAGTAGAATATAAATAAATGCCTTAACACAATAACTAAGAGAATGACATCAAGGTTATGTTAACCAATTTGATGAAAATATTTCAAATTGTATATGAAAACACCACACTGTACCCCCTGATTGCATTAATATACACAGCTATCATTTAATTAAAAAAAAGAGAATGTCCAAGTAAATTTAAATTGAAGATAAGTAACAAATAATATTTTCATGTGAATGTTTTTCCATACAATATTTGGAATGTACTGATACTAAAAACTTATTTGTTGTTCAAGTTCAGATTTAACAGGGTATACTAATTTTGTCTGGCAACCACTCAGAAAGTGCCAACTCCTTATGGAGATTCACTGCATTGCTGAAATTGAAGGCAAAGAGAGTTGGTTACAGGTTCCAGTTGGATTTTGCAGGTCCTCACATCTAGCTTTGTGATCTCAAGCAGGAGGCTCTCCTAATACAAGGCTCAGATTTCTCAAGGCTACCCTTAACATTAATAATAATAATAATAATGATGATAGGAGTTGATAGGCTCACTCAGAAACTTCTGGTATCTTTGTTCCGTCCCTCATCTTACCCTCTGGGCAAATAGACTTCAATAAAAGCTGAGTGGAGCAAATACTCGGTGCCATTACCAGAAGCCCACAAATGGACAATGGACACTTGAGCTCCCACCTTTAATTCTACTCTATGTCTCATGTCTCTTTCTTACCATGTCTCTTTCTTTATCATCGTTTCTAACTCTATATTTCTTTGGTTGGTTGCCAACAGTTTTCACAGGTCTTAGTGGACCCTACTCCTGGGGCAGGACCTCAACAAAAAGACCATTTAAGCTAAAGGATCAAGGGGGCTCAAGTTATCAAAATCTATGGGATATAGCTAAAACAGTGTTGAGAGGAAAATTCATGGCCATAAATGCCTATATTCAATAGACAGAAATATCACAAATCAATGATGTAATGAATAATCTCAAGAAACTGGAAGTGGAAGAGCATACCAATCCCAAACTCAGCAGAAGAAAAGAAACAACCAAGATCAAAGCAGAACTAAATGAAGTCAATAACAAAAGAACTACACAGAAGATTAATAAAATGAAAGGTTTTTTTTCTTTTAAATAAGCAGAATTGACAAATCACTCAGTAGATTAATCAGAAGAAGAAGAGAAAGGCCTCTAATTAGCTCTAATAGGAGTGAAAAGGGACAAATCACAACTGATACCAGAAAAATACAAAATATCTCTGCATACTACAAAAATCTCTATACACATTGACTAGAGAATGTGGAGAAAATAGACAAATTCTTAGAAACACACAAGTTCCCTAAGTTCAATCAGGAAGAAATATATTTATTGAACACGCCAATTTTAAGCTCCAAAATTAAAGCAGTAGTAAAAATCCTCCAACAAAAAAAAGTCTTAGACCAGACGGTTTCACATCTGGATTTTACCCAACATACAAAGAACTGGCACCTATCCTACAGAAATTATTACATGACATTGAGAATGAAGGAATACTCCCCAACACATTTTATGAAGCAAAAATTACCTTGATATCAAAACCAGGAAAGGACTCAACAATAAAAGAAAACTATAGACCAATATCCCTTATGAATGTGCATGTAAAACTTCTCATTAAAATCTTGACAAACCTAATACAGTTGCACATCAAAAAAAATAACTCACAAACAAAAGGGCTTCATACAAAAGATGCAAGGATGGTTCAACATACACAAATTTATAAATGCAATTCACCACATAAATAAAATAAATACAAGTTAAGAACAAAGAACATGTGATCCATTCAATAGATGCAGAGAAAATATTTGTCAAAACTCAGCACCCTTTTATGATAAGAATGCTTAATAAAATAGGCAGGGATGGGACATACCCCAAAATTATAAAAGCCATAGATGACAAACCCACAACCAACATTATGCTGAACCAGGAAAACTTAAAAGTATTCCCATTTAGAACTGGAACCAGACAAGATAGTCCATATCACCACTTCTATTCAACATAGTTCTGGAGGTCACAGACTGTCCTTTGAAATTCTGAAATGACACATTGACTTTGTCTCTCTAGGAAAACTATTGATGTCATCTTCTTTCAACAAAAGGCTGTTTTGTCTACCTGGAAAATCTGTGGTTTTGTGTAGTTTCCTTCATTAGTTGTCTTAACTAGATCTTGATAACATGCTGCAGCTTCTACAGTATGTTATAAAGATGGCTTCTTTCCTTAAACCTCCTGCACCAATCTCTGCTACCTCCAAACGTGTTTTCTACAGCATCCTCATGTCCCTCAGCCGTCATAGTAGTTAAGACCTTGCTTTGGATTAGGTTTCTACTTAAAACCTCCTCCTTTCTTATCAGTCACCTGTTTACTGGAGTAGCACTTTCATTGTAACATTTTCCAATAACTTTCCCTTTGCATGCATGACTTGGCGCGCTGTTCAACACAGAGGCCTAGCTAGCTTTAGACCTGTCTTGATTTCTGACATGCCTTCCTCCCTGAATTGATTATTTCTGGCTTTTGATTTAAAGTGAGATGTTCAACTCTTCCTTTTACTGGAACATCAAGAGGATACTGTAGGATTATTAATTGACCTAAATTCAATATTGCTGAGTCTCAGAAAATAGGGAGGCCTGGTAGGGGAAAGGTGGAGGAGAACAGCTGGTCAGTAGAGCAGTCAGACCACACATAGTATTTATCAATCAAATTCACTGTCTTATGTGGGTATAGTTCGTGACATCATCAAACAATTACAATTGTAATATCTAGGATCCTGGGTCACAGATCACCATAACAGATATAATAATAATTAAAACATGTGAAATGTTGAGAGGATTACCAAAATAGGACACATAGACCCAAAGTGAGCATATGCTATTGGAAAAATGGCACCATTAGACTTGGCAGACACAGGGCTGCCATAAACCTTCAATTTGTAAAAACATAACATCTGCAAAGTTCAATAAAGTAAAGCATAATACCAGTATTTATGGAATAAGAAAACTGAGCTAACCTTGATTCCACCTTACAATATGTACCTCATTGTCAGTCTTGAGTCGACTCCTCAAAATGCTTCCTTCTGTGACAAAATGCTTTAATGTGATGATTAAGAACCAGGCTGAAAAATGCCATGCGGCTGTAACCATATTGGAGTAACTCAGTCAGACAAGGGAGGGAAAAGCACATAGTAGAGGGTAACATAGCTGACAAGCAAATTGCAAATTTGTTTAATGAGGAGTTGAGTGGATGATTTTCAAACAACAGCATTTTCATGAACATCAGCTGTTCATGAACTGTTAAAACACAGGAAACAAATTTCATTAAATTTGTGAAATTCTGCTCTAGTCACGCTTACCTCTTTGGCTCACTAAACTTCTGACTTTTGGCATCCCTATTGTCACAAGAGTTTGATTTAGAATAAAATGTGGTGCTAAAACTTAAAAACATTCCAGGTACATGAAGCATATTCCTTTAAGCATCAAAACTATTTTTGTTAGTACTATCTTGGGTTAATGTTTGGTTTTTTTTTTTTTCCAAAATCTGCAATACAAACAGGACACAAAATAGAATCTCACTTTTTTTTTTTTTTTTTTTTTTTTAAACAGAGTCTCACTTTATCACCCTCCATAGAGTGCCGTGGCAGCATCACACAGCTCACAGCAACCTCCAACTCCCGGGCTTAGGTGATTCTCTTGCCTGAGCCTCCATAGTAGCTGGGACTATGGGCGCCTGCCATAAAGCTTGGCTAGAATCTCACATTTTGCTGATGAAATTCTTCCATAGTTATAAACATTCATGACTCCTCAGTATTGGCAGACTGAGACCCTTGAT
Organism: Galago senegalensis; assembly: GCA_963575145.1. Classification (NCBI taxonomy): domain Eukaryota; kingdom Metazoa; phylum Chordata; class Mammalia; order Primates; family Galagidae; genus Galago; species Galago senegalensis. Next base: position 1,284 of record CAUYTI010110146.1, on the reverse strand, counting down.
GGATACTGGGAATTGTAAAGCCCCTTACTCTGTAATGGGGCATCTTAAAGTGGCTTAAAGTTATTAGATTTTTTTTTAATTTCTCCTATTTCTCCTAAGCTGTCATGTCATGTGTGTCCTTCCTGATATCATTAGCACTTACACCTGGTGACCTCCCCATCTGTTTCTTACTCCTAAGCTACCTACTACCATTTCTTGAAAATATACATGAGTTTTGGTGAATAAATAACAGATAAAATAGCTAAGTAATAATAACCTCTATAAAGACAATATCCTTTTTTTCTTATAAACCTTTATATTGTGAATATTGTATATTATAATGTGGTATATGTATATGCACACATATGTATAATGATAAAAATATGGAGAAATTCACAATACAGTTGTAGTGGTAGATTTTAACACATATCACCTGATGAATCAATACTAGGTAAAGAAATGAAAATATGGGTAATCTCATTAATATTATTTATGTCAATTTTATATCTTTATATATATATATATATACGTATATATATATCTGTTGCCATTTCTAACTTTCTTCTTTTTTAAAGATTTTTTTTATTAAATCATATCTGTGTACATTAATGCAATCATGGGGTACAGTGTGGTATTTTCATATACATTTTGAAATACTTTCATCAAACTGGTTAATGTAGCCTTCATGTCATTTTCTTAGTTATTGAGTTAAAACATTCATACTCTGCTTTTAGAAAGATTCACTTGTACCCTTGTAAGATAAACCATAGAGGTTACTCCACCATTCACAGTCTCTCCACCCATCCACCCCTCTTCCCTCCCCTCTCCCACCTCCCTCCCCATATTCTAAGGCTATAATTAGGTTATAACATTCCTATGAAAGCTATAAATTAGTTTCAAAATAGGGCTGTGTACATTGGATACTTTTTCTTCCATTGTTGAGATACTTTGCTAAGAAGAACATTTTCCAGTTTCATCCACATAAACATGAAGGAGGTAAAGTCTCCATCTTTCTTTAGGGCCGCATAATATTCCATGGTGTGCATATACCACAATTTGTTGATCCATTTATGGGTCGATGGGCACTTGGGTTTCTTCCATAACCTAGCAATTATGAATTGGGCTGCAATAAACATTCTGATACAACTATCTTTGTTGTGGTTTTTGGTCTTCTGGATATATACCTAATAAAGGAATTGCAGGATCAAATGGCAGGTCTATTTTTAGTTCTCTAAGTGTTCTCCAGACATCTTTCCAAAAGGAATGTATTAGTTTGCATTCCCACCAACAGTGTAGAAGTGTTCC
>CAUYTI010110145.1:0-13816 GCA_963575145.1 Galago senegalensis | reverse complement strand
GAGGCAGGAGACTCGCTTGAGCCCAGGAGTTGGAGGTTGCTGTGAGCTGTAATGCCACGGCACTCTACCCAGGGGAACAGCTTGAGGCTCTGTCACAAAAAAAAAAAAAAAAGGCTCGGCGCCTATGGCTCAAGCGGCTGAGGCGCCAGCCACATACACCTAAGGTGGCGGGTTCGAATCCCCAGCCCGGGCCTGCCAAACAACAATGATGGCTGCAACCAAAAAAAAAAAAAAATGGCCAGGCGTTGTGGCGGGCGCCTGTAGTCCTAGCTACTTGGGAGGCTGAGGCAGAAGACTCGCTTGAGCCCAGGAGTTGGAGGTTGCTGTGAGCGTGATGCCATGGCACTCTACCCAGGGGGATAGCTTGAGGCTCCGTCTCAAAAAAAAAAAAAAAAAAAGAATACTTATATTATTAAGTATTCTTTGAGTTAATGAGAAAATGACGAAAGGAATTTAAAAATAAAAAAAGCTGGGCATGGTGGCTCCTGCCTATAATTCTAGCACTCTGGGAGGCTGAGGTGGGTGGATTGCTTGAGCTCATGAGTTGGAGACTCTGTCTCAAACAAACAAATGATATACACACACACACACACATATATATACCACATATCGAAAGTGGTGTACATGGCTAAATGGTACTTTGAGGAAAATTCATCCAATACAGAGGGTGCCCTAAAAAGTCTATACAATGTAAGAAGTGTTATCTGCGCATTACTTTTTGAAGTTGAACTGAAGGTACTGTTACTGGTCAAGGGCACCTAGACACGCCAAGCGCATCCATTTTACCTGCAATTATGCACATTTGGGGGAATGTTCAATTTTACTTCTACAAGATCTGTTTTTGGCATCTCTGATATATTTATCAAGAAGTATAAAAATGGCTAAAAATAAATGAGCAAATTATTGAAATCACAAACTCAGGAAAAGAATAACAGAGCAAACTATAAAAAATAACGGAAATAATAAAATGGGAGGGGAATGGCAAAGAAAGACCAATGCACAATAGTTAAGATTAATAAAACCGAAAGCTGGTTCTTCATCACAGAGCAGATCTGTGGACATAACTCCTCAGGGAACCAGAGCAAATGTGAATAACTTTTTTTTTTGTAAGTTATTTTGAATAATAGAAAAAAAGAAAAAGTTGCCCAGAAAATTTTGCAAAGGTGGCAAATTTTGATTTCTAAGCCAGGTAAAGATAAAACAAGAAAATTACACACTCATTTAACTTGTAAGCACAGCTGTTAAAATCCTAAATGAAATGCACAAGATTGTATTAAAAATAATACATGGGGGGCAGGGTAGAGGGGTAAAAAATAAAAAATAATACATCATGGCTTGGCACCTGTGGCTCAAGCAGCTAAGTCACCAGCCACATACACCTGAGCTGATGGGTTCAAATCCAGCCCAGGCTCGCCAAACAATGATGGCTGCAACAAAAAGCCGGGCGTTGTGGCAGGTGCCTATGGTCCCAGCTACCCGGGAGGTGGAGGCAGGAGAATCACTTGAGCCCAGGAGTTGGAGGTTGCTGTGAGCTGTGATTGCACAGCACTCTACCCAGGGGGACAGCTTGAGGCTCTGTCTCAAAAAAAAATTTTTTGTTACCAATTTATGATATAAAGGCTTAGAGAACTAGCAGAAGGGAGCTTCTGGAACTTGATGCAACTTCCATGCCAAAAGTCTACAGTGAACATTATACATGACGGCCCTCAACCACCCACCCAGACACCCTGACCAGGGGAGCCACCAGCTGGAGCAGGGGGAAGGTGAGGGAGGACTGTAAGAATCCCTATTCTTCCCTCATGCTATTGAGGCCCCTTTGAGATCAAAAACCAGACACTACTATTTAATGCAATACTGGAAAAAGAAAGAACAAACAAAAGATGTAAGGATTGAAGGGGAGGACATGAAATTTAGAAGGGCCACTGGAATCAACAGACAAACATTCATTAGAAGCAATAAGAGAGGGCTGGGCACCATGGCTCACACCTATAATTCTAGTACTCTGGGAGGCTGAGGTGGGTGAAATGCCTAAGCTCAGGAGTTCAAGACCAGCCTGAGCAAGAGCAAGATCCTGTCACTAAAAAATAGCCAGGTATTGTGGTGGGTGCCTGTCATCTTAACTCTTGAGAAGTTGAGGCAAGAGAATTGCTTTGAGCCCTAGAGTTTGAGGTTGTTATGAGCTGTGATGCCACAGCACTCTATTGATGGTGACAAAGTGAGACTATGTCTCAAAAAAAATAAATAAAAAGCATTTCTAAATACCTCTCTACATCTCCAACAGCCAACTAAAAGAAAATATTATTTGCAGCAGTAAGATACAGAGTCCCTAGAATATATAAGAATAAGCTGGGCATGGTGGTGTGTACCTATAGTCACAGCTACTCGGGAGGCTGAGGCAGGAGGCTCACTCACCTTCAGGTGTTCAAGGTTGCAGTGAGCTGGGTGATGACACCACTGTGCTGGGTGACAGAGTGAGACCCTGTCCCTAAATAAATAAATAAATAAAAGAGGCTTATGTAGCCGGGCATTGTGGCGGGCGCCTGTGGTCCCAGCTACTTGGGAGGCGGAGGCCAGAGACTCGCTTGAGCCCAGGAGTTGGAGGTTGCTGTGAGCTGTAATGCCACAGCACTCTACCCAAGGGGACGGCTTGAGGCTCTGTCTCAAAAAAAAAAAAAAAAAAAAAAAAAGAGGCTTATGTAAGACATTTTGGTAGAAAATTTAAATAAAGACTAGAGAAGAGGACCTGAATAAAGAGAGAAATATGCCATAAGGTAAGATGTAACATAGGGTAGGGGGTGTTATAAAAGCTGTGCATTTCTCCAAAGAAATCTCTCAATGTAATACAACCCTAATCAAAATCCCAGGTAGATTTTCTTGAGAAATTTGATAAATTTACTATAACGTTTTTATAAATGAATAAAGATTCAGAAACAAAAAAAACTTCAGGGAAAAAGAATCTCAGAAGGTGTGTTTTTTCCCTACCAGATTTACAAAACCATAGGAATAAACAGTTGTGGTACTGGCACAAGGACAGACAGACAATGAAGGGAAGAGGATGGAGAACCAGCAGGTGGGCCCAGTTACGTGTGAACAGAATGTGTGATAAATCAGATGGTGCTGGAAAGTCAGCTCTTTACTTAGAGAAAAATAAAACTGGATTCCTACCCAACAGCACTCGCAAGAATGGCCTCTAAATGAATTAGTGTTGTAAATGTGAAGATAAAACAACAAAGTTAATAGAAGACATCATGCAGTAACAAAAGACTTTATTTTTTATTTATTTTTTGTTTTTTTAGAGACAGAGTTTCGCTTTATTGCCCTGGGTAGCATGCTGTAACATCACAGCTCACAGCAACCTCCAACTCCTGGATTTAGGTGATTCTCTTGCCTCAGCCTCCCAAGTAGCCGGGACTACAGGCGCCCACCACAAAGCCCAGCTATTTTTTTGTTACAGTTTGGCCGGGGCCAGGTTTGAACCTGCCATGCTTGGTATATGGGGCCAGCGCCCTACTCACTAAGCCACAGGCGCTGCCCACAGAAGACTTTTAAATGAAATTTCAAAGACATAAAACATAAGCAACAACCCTCTCCTACAGAAAAGAAAAAACCTTGATGAATGTGATTACACTAAAAATAAGGAGTTTAATAATAAAATAAAAATAAGGAGTTTTGTTTATTGAAATACACTTTGTGAGCCAAGTTAAGAGAATGTTAACAGACTAAAGGTGTTTGTGACGTTAAAGCCAATAAGAAATTAACACCTAGAATAAATAAAGATCCCCTCCAAATCAACAGAAAATATACAGCAAAGCCAAAGAAAACAGTCCAAGGGTAACAGACAATTTCCAGAAGCAAGAAACAAAATCGAATGAGCACTTGAAGAGATGATGAAAATCCTTGTCAGTGGGAGGGATGTGGGGCTAGAGAGAGCAGGACAGCAGCCCTCGAGCAGCTGGCAGAGAGGAGGGAGGCCAGCTGGCTCTGCAACCCAAGTGTTCTGTTTGCATACCTGGGATGCAGCAGTTCCAGGGTGAACACCCAGCACACACCCCACCTGTAGGAAGTGAGTGGGGAGGGTGAAGAGAAAGGGAGTACACGAGTAAGTGGGGGACCCTGCCCATTCCAGAGACAACAATGGATTAGGCACCTAGGAGTGTGCTAGTGCGCCCCACCCCAACATCCCTGCAGGCCAGCACATGCAGGAAGAATGGCCCAGGACCACCCTGTGACCCTGCTGTGGGAGGAGAGAGGGACCAGATGAGTCTGCCTGAACCAGGGAAACATCTGTAGTTCTCAGGGTGGCGGGAGGCAGGGAGTGCTCTGCACACCCCAGTGAAACAAGGAGGCTGAGTTAGGCCACTCTGACCTGGCCACAGTGAGAGAATTGAGAAAGGGATGGAGACCCAGGTTGGGCAATGGGTGGGGGTGGGGGGGACAGCAGCCATGGACAGCTCCCTCTCCCTTAATAGCACAGACCTAGGCCCCAGCCTACACAGGAAAGACAAGTAGCCACAGCCAAAGGAAGCCCCTCTGTGAGTGTGTGTACATGCTTGCATGTGTGTGTGCACGTACATGTATGTGTGCATGTTGTGAGTGGGTGTGTGTGCATGTGTGTGTGTGAGAGAGAATGGGTGAGAGAGAAAGGGGAGAGTGTGAACCTCTGAGATTCCAGTAAGCTGTGAGTGTGCACAACAGCTTATGTGTGTGTGCACGTGTATTTGAGCATTAGTGACAGTGTGTGGAGTATGTGTGTGTGTTTGGGGATGAGGTGCTATCTTTGAAAGGGCTGAAAGGAGAGAATGTAGCAGAAAGGCAACTGCTTGTAATGCTCCTGATATAAAAATGCAACTGTTTCTTTCCTTCTTTTTAGAAACAAAGTCGCACTGTCACCCAGGTTGAAGTGCAGTGGTGCAGTTATAGCTTATGTAGCCCTAAACTGCTGACCTCAAGTGATCCTCCTGCCTCAGCCTCCCAAAGTGCTGGGATCACAGGCATGACCTCACCGCACTAGGTCTGTTTCCCTCACTTTTTGTAGCTCACTGAATACCCTGTGTTGAGGATTGGGGGAGGTGAATTTCAGGTTGCTTTCAGCACAGGTCAAATGAGCAAATTAAGCTCTTTTGGAAGGAAAAAAAGAGGGAAATTTTTGTATTAAGGGATTAGAGGGTGTTGGCAAGACCTTCAGTGAAGGTTGATGAGAGGTCATGGGAGGGATGAGGACAGAGACCCTTAACCCTGGACTCCTGAAGGTTGTTCTCTAGCCGGAGCAGAGCTGGATGGTGATTTGAGTGAGAACTTCACCTATCTGTCCCCAAATAGCACCTGTCCCTGCTTGTACCACCTCTGGCAGACCCAGCCCCAGAGGGCACTACCCCTACAACTCTATGCCTGTCCCCCTCACCTGTTGCAGAGGTGGGGAACAGTCCCGGTGCCAGTCTTTTGGGGTGTCTCTGAGTCCCCAGACTGGTGTCCGGCCCACCTCCTCCCAACTCCGTCCTTCTCCGGCTTCAAGGGCACTGCCAGGGGCCAGTGTCGTGTCCGCACTTAAAGTTATCTACTGATGGTGTTTCTCAAACTTCTGCCCCTGAAGAACAGGGTGGGGTAGGGTGGGGGGTCAAAGAGGAAGAAAGGAGAAGGGTATCAATCCTTGGGAAGGAATCCCCTTTTCGGAACTCTACCCCATTGCTCAGCTGAGCTCTTGTCTGCTTCCCAGGGAGTCTCACGGGCTCTGTACTCACCAGGCCCAAGAGGGAACACAGAGCCCCACCCCACCCCCCCACCCCCGTCAAAACGGTGCCTCTCCTCCCGTGTCTCCAACTTAGGGAGGGGGGACCCCCTCAATCTTTCTTGAGTTCTCCTGCCTCACACAGCTACGGAGTCTGGAAGCTTCCAGAGCGATGTGTTCGGAGAATGTGCCCAGGGCCCCACCCAGGCCAGCTCCCCAGTCCTCGACCGCAGGGGCTGCCTCCCCTGGCAGCCTCAGCCCACTCAGCCGGCTCTGCTGAAGGGAAACTCAGCGGCTGCCCCGAGCGGCTGTCACACGGCAAAGGTAATGCAGGACAGACCAAATGCCCTGACCGACTTGGTCGGTGACAAGCCACGTCCTGTAACTTCCGAAACTTAACGGTAACAGGCGTTTCCCAACCTGTTCTGCAGCTACCAACTGCCAGGAGCACATAGGACAGCGAAGCGCAGACGCCAGCACGCGTGGTGACAGACACACCGACCCCAAGCTGGTGGGTCACGAGTTCCGCTCAGGCCTTCACCGTGAACCATACTGCTGGCAGCTTTTCATCTTCCGGTGATGACCTAAAACGTTCCCGCCAAAACAGGAGGACGTGGACTCAGCTGGCCCCTCCCCTCCCTCCCCAGGTGCTGCCTTAACGCCAGGTTACAAACTTGGGCTTCTCTTCTTAAAGTTGTGCACGTGCGCGTTACTGGATGAGAATCCCGCTAGTTCACTGTCACCCCAGGTCTTTTGAGCATTGAGGACCTTATTCCCAGGCTTTGCGATTGACAATTTACGACTTAGAAAAGGCAAACCCTAAATCTTCCCATGGTGACGGAAAAGAGCTCACATGACCTCACCGCACGAGGCCTGTTTTCCTCACTTTTTGTAGCTCACTGAATACCCTGCATTGAGGACTCAGTGGCCTGAGTACCACTCTGGGACGTCAGTGGCACTTGAGGAACAAACGGGGAGAGCGGCTTCCTCTGAGCTCCCCTAGCCCGGGACGAGGGACCCAGCGCCGGGGAGGGAGCAGCAGTCCGCCCCCAGCCCGGCCGGACTCTGTCCCCACCGCCGAGTCTTCCACCCACCCTCCCAAGGGCCCTCCGTCTTTGCTAATAACCGTCTACGGTCCTGAGCGGCTGCCCTTTCCCCGGTGCAGGTGTCTGGGCTCCTAAACGCGGCGCGGCGCGGAGTTCTTCCCCGGCCGCAGCGGCTCCGGCGCCCGCGCCCCGGTCCACCGGCCGGTAGCTGTCCACTTCCCAGCCCCAGCTACGCTCCCGCGGCCGCGACGTGACTCAGCGTGGGGGGCGGAGCGGGGCGGGACCACCCGCCCCTATAAGGCTCCGGCTGCAGGGCCTGCGCCCGAGCGTCGCCGCCGCCGCGCAGCACCAGTAAGTCCCCACAGGCCCGCGTCCCCCATTCCCAGAGCTAGGCGGGGAATCCCGGAGGCCCCTGGACGTCCGCAGCTCCGAGTTAGAGGAGCTCAGGGGGCCGGGAGCGTCCGGAGTGCGGAGATGGGAGGGGGGAGGGGGGACACCGCGGAGAGGGCGGGCGTCCCACCCTCCGCGGCTACACCCTTTCCCAGGCGCTAACAAGCCTCTCTCTGTCCTCTCCAGTGCCGCCCTACACCATCGTCTACTTCCCAGTCCGAGGTAGGAGCCTGGGCCAAGGAGGAAGGGGAGGCAGGCGTCCGAGGCTGCAGCCCAAGGCCTCTCATCCACCCACTGGAGACCCCAGCCCCCCAGCGCTCTGTCATGTGGCGTCAAGCCCGGGTCTCCTTCCCCGTGTCCAGCCTCTTCCACCACGCCATGTCCCCTCCCCAGTGTGGAGTCTTTGTTCCCATGTGCCTGGCCTGCACTCCTTACTCCTCCCCATGTTGCTGTGAGGCTGAGTCTCTCCCTGCGTCCCCACGCCCCTGCCCTGTCCTCCATCTCCAGGGCGCTGTGAGGCCCTGCGCATGCTGCTGGCAGACCAGGGCCAGAGCTGGAAGGAGGAGGTGGTGACCAAAGACACTTGGCAGCAGGGCTCCCTCAAGGCCTCCTGTGTGAGTGACCCGGCGAGGCAGGGGGGCGGGACAGGACTGGGGGGGGGCAAGCTCCGCCCCTCATGGCGCCCTGCCTCCCCCCAGCTGTATGGGCAGCTCCCGAAGCTCCAGGATGGAGACCTGACTCTGTACCAGTCCAATGCCATGCTGCGTCACCTGGGGCGCTCCCTCGGTGAGTCCTGAGGCCTGGCAGCCAGAACAGAGGTGGGATATTTCCCCTCCGAGCTCCTCCCGTTTAAGTCAGGCTGCCTTGTGGCCCTCTGGAGTGGGGAAGAGACACTCGGGCTCCCACAGCCAGCCCCAGGCCAGCCCAGATCGTCTACTCCTCTCACGGAACTTTGAGCACCTACTGTGTGACAGGCTCAACCCTCCTCCCAGGCTGTGGCCCACAGACAGCGACGTGGCCTGCAGTGGGCGTGGGGAGAAGGCGGTCGGGTCCCGTGTGGATCAGGCGCCCTGTCATGCTGTCTGCTCCCCCTGACTCCAGGGCTTTATGGGAAGGACCAGAGGGAGGCAGCTCTGATAGACATGGTGAACGACGGCGTGGAGGACCTGCGCTGCAAATATGCCAGACTCATCTACACCGACTACGTGAGCGAGGGCAGCCAGCATGGGCACAGGGGCTGAAGGCAGAAAGGGGTTCTCATGCCCTCCCCAACCCTGCACATGGCTCCTGCTGACCCCTCCCTTGTCAGGGAGCCGGGGCCAGGGGTCATTATGGACAAGACACAGTCCTCACCCTCACTGGCCAGGGGCAATGGTGGGAGAGTACAAGGACAGAGACCCCCAGGGAGAGGTGGTTTCTTATCACCTGGAGTTGGGGGCTTCCTGGAGCAGCCATGGGAGCAGAAGGATCTGTAGCCGGTTTATGGAAGGAGGTGCTAGCACTTTCAGATGAGCAAAGTATATGCAGACACAGAGCACATTTGAGGACCTGGGACCCGTTTAGCAGAGGCAGAGTGTGTGGCTTTGGGTGGAGATGGAGATGGGCAGACAGCTAGCCCAGGGCCTGAAGGCCTTGAACCCACTGGTTGGGACTCTCCTGAGGGCAGTGGGACATGGAGTCTAAGCAGGGCTCTGTCCAAATATGAGGATAGAGAGACTCTGGAGGAGCCAGCTCTGAGACTTTGGCAATAACCTGGGAGATCCTGGCAGAGACAGAAAGTCAGAATAGAGTAGACAAGAATTAACAGCTGAGGCTCAGCGCCTGTGGCTCAAGCGGCTAAGGCGCCAGCCATGTACACCTAAGGTGGCGGGTTCATATCCCCAGCCCGGGCCCGCCAAACAACAATGATGGCTGCAACAACAACAACAACAAAAAAAATGGCCAGGCATTGTGGTGGGCGCCTGTAGTCCCAGCTACTTTGGAGGCGGAGGCAGGAGACTCGCTTGAGCCCAGGAGTTGGAGGTTGCTATGAGCTGTGATGCCATGGCACTCAACCCAGGGGAATAGCTTGAGGCTCCGTCTCAAAAAAAGAATTAACAGCTGAATGGACAGGATTTGGGCCTAGCTTGGTGTGTGGGGTGAACAGAGGGGCATCTGAGGCTGTGGTTTCTGGCTCAGTGAGTAGTGCCATTCATCATTGGCTGGACAGAACGGGGGTTCCTCATGGGTAGAGCAGGGGCTGGGGGCTGCGGGTAGAAGGATGATGCACCGTGTGTCTCTCTGGCAGGAGGCAGGCAAGGATGAGTATGTGAAGGCACTGCCTGGGCAGCTGAAGCCTTTTGAGACCCTGCTGTCCCAGAACCAGGGAGGCCAGGCCTTCATTGTAGGCAACCAGGTGAGCATCTGGCCCTGTCCTGCCCTGCCCTCACCCAGTGTGAGCTATTCATTCAGCAAAGAGGGGCAGACCTAGGGGTTGGCATGACAGCTCCCAGCCAGCTCCCACCAGAGCTGAGTCCCGGCCGCCTCCCCTGCAGATCTCCTTCGCTGACTACAACCTGCTGGACCTGTTGCTGATCCACCAGGTCCTGGCCCCCAGCTGCCTGGATGCATTTCCCCTGCTCTCAGCCTATATGGCATGCCTTAGTGCCCGGCCCAAGCTCAAGGCCTTCCTGGCCTCCCCTGAGCATGTGAACCGCCCCATCAACGGCAACGGGAAACAATGAGGGCTTGTTGCCTCCCTTTCCACAAGACTAATAAAACATCTAAGGGAGCAGCTATGCTAGGAGCACTGTGTTTCCTGGGAAGGGGTTCTGGGACTCTCACCTGTCAGGCTTGGAAGTGAGGCAGGGCACAGGGCTAGGAAACTTAGGTCCTAAAACACAATCAAAGAGTCTTCCTGGAACCCTCAACCCCATCTGTGTTTACCAAACGTCAGAAACAGGAAGAGAAATAACTTTGGTCACTGTCCTGGAGGACCCCACAGTGTAGAGAGGGAGAAAAGTCTCACATATAAACACCTGCTAGTCCCAGCAACTTGTGCCACAGTGACTTGCTCCAGAGAGTGAGAGGAGAGGGATTCTGGGCTCAGGTGGGTCTGAGAGGAGTTCCCTGTCCTGGGACTTTGGCATATTAGCTGAGTAGCTCTGAGCATTCTGCACTGGGTCAGCAAGAGGGTCACCCTTCTATTCAGGTGGGGACTATCCTAGCTTCCTGTTAACTTCCATACTAGACACACAAGTGACACTAGTTTATTAGGGTTCTCCCAAAAAGCAAAACTAATAAGATTTTGCAGGGGAAGCAAAATTTTACCTCTGTCCTTTTAGGGTTTTTTTTATCGCTGGGGCTTAGAATTAACTTAGAGAGATTAGCAAGAGCAAAGCATTCAAATGTATTTAATACAAATTGTGCATGGCATGAGAGCCTGCATAAGGAAATCAAGACACAGCTGAACCCTAATGTACTGAATTGGACAAAGTGGTAAAATGTGAAAATGTTACAAGGCCAAGAGCCTTGGGGCAGGGTAGGGAATTGGGTAGAGAAGGGACTAGGTTAATTTAGTAGGTTTGTTTCTATTTCTCATCCTTGATAAGAATGATACTTTTCTTTTGTACATGGAGGGAATCTTTCCCAGGGGAATTCTCGGCTCTTGCTCTTAAGAAGGAAGGTGAGAGTAACCTTGCACTGTTTTTCAAGTGTCTTTCACTCAAGATAGTATGTCAAGAGTGGCACACCTTGGGGCAGGTGGCAAGTCCCTCCATCTGAAACTTCCCTAGAAATTTCACATACTAAAAACAATTAGTGGCTGTGGAAAGAATTGTTTTAGTAACTGAGCAGCAAGAGCTCTGCAAAGGGAGAGAAGAAAATAGAATGGGAGTGAATAAATAAAAGAACAGAATTAAATTCCTTCCCTATATTTTGATAGACTAATCTCCTATCCCTGGAAATAGATCAAATAAAAAGTCTGAGCCTCATTTATTTTATCTGATGGAGAGTGTTCACCTTGTGCTTTAAAAGGTGCAAATTTACAGTATGTTCTTCATGCATGGTCTTGGGAGCGCCTCCTTGCTGGGCTCTCTGTGTCCAGGGCATGATGATTTTGGAGTATAACAGACTAAATTATTAACTTACAATTGGAGGGCTTCCAGTGTTCGCATAGTAATCTTGAACTCTTCTTTTGCTAAAGTTCCAGATCCTGGCAAAAGGGATCTCAACACTGAATGGTGGGATTTTAAGTAGTATACTGGGAGATAAATTTTGTGGATATCAGGGAAGAACCAATTATGTTTCAGTTCCTTAACCATCCTTAACCATATCTGCACACATGTCCCATCTGATGACAGATAAGGATAAACCAAAAGGCTGAAGTTTTGAAAAGGGCCACAGGAAGTTTAATTTGGCCAATATAGTATAAGTTGTCTAATAATTGTTTGGCATCCTTTTGTAACCCTTTATCTTTTTTCAGATTATGGTGCAATCAATGGTATCAGTCAAAGATAAAGAAAAGTTTATAAATTAGGGAGAAAAACAAGAGTCCTTTTGGCTGCAAGCAGCCATATCAGCACTATTACTCCCTAGGGCTGTAACGTCAGTCATTTTAGTATAGGCTGCACAAGGAACAATAATTTTTCCAAAGAGGTGAATAGCCTGTGTCTTAGTCCATTTTTGTGACAATAACAGAATACCTGAGATTGAGTAATTTACACCAGTTTAGACCAGAAATTTATTTCTTAAAGTTCTAGAAGCTGAAAAGTTAAGATCAAGATGCCAGCAGGTTCAGTCATTTGTTTCAAGATAGCATCTCGTTGCTGTGTACTCCAGAGAGCAACCTGCTGTTCTCATCTGACAAAAAAGCAAAAGCAAGTGAACCCACTCTGCAAGCCCTTTGTATAGTGGCCAATCCATTCATGAGGTGCAGTCCTCATGACCTAAACATCTCCCACTAGGCCATGCTTCCACATATTCTTGCATTGGGGATTAAGTTTCCAAAGCATGAATTTTGGGGGACACATTCAGACCACAGCAGCCTGTAATAGGGCAGCAATTAAATGCCCATTGGCAATAGGAGTAGCAGCAGAAGTTAAGAATTCAGGAGCTTTTCCGATTATGCCAACAGCATGGCAGACTCCAAAAGCTTATCTGGTTAGTGTAAATAATTGCAATGTTTCCTCTTGCCAGTGTGCAAGCTGTAGTAAAAGCTATGAGTTCAGTAGCTTGGACTGACTATAGGGCACAGAGATTGTGCCTCCAGTGTTTCATATTGGGAAAATGTGGCATAACCAGTTATTATGTTTCCCTGGAAATTTCGCCTATAGGAGCTGTCAGGAAATGTAAGTCAGAGTTGTTTAAGGGTTATCTAAGAAGTGCTCACATGACTTTGGGACCATTTCTACAGCAGCAAGGGAATCACATGGAATGGAGTGGGGCTCTCACCCATCAGGGAAGGTGATAGAGCAGTGGGATTTTAAAAGGTGATGGAGGGGAGCGTCAGTAAAGCCTGTTCATAGGTGGTCTGTCACCATGTAGAGAGGTGTCTAAAGAACTCGTAAGACAGCAGATGCAGCATGAAGGATTATTTCAAAATTCTAATTGGGAGACTATTAGACTGGGGTGGCTCTGGCACTTTAAATCCCTGTGTAGGCCAGGTGCAATGGCTCATACCTGAAATCATAGCACTCTGGGAGGCCAAGTCAAAAGGATTACTAGAGCTCAGGAGTTTAAGATCAGCCTGAGCAAGAGCCAGACTCTGTCTCTACTAAAAGTAGAAAAATTAGACAGGTGTAGTAGTGGGTACCTGTAGGCCCAGCTACTCAGGAGATTGAGGTAGGAGAATCATTTAAACTCAAGAGTTTGTGGTTGCAGTGAGCTAGGTTGATACCACAGCACTCTACCTAGGTGACAAAGCAAGACTCTGTCTCAAAAAAAAAAAGGCGGCACCTGTGGCTCAAAGGGGTGGGGCACCAGCCCCATATGCCCAAGGTGGTAAGTTCAAACCCAGCCCTGGCCAAAACTACCAAAAAGGGGGGGGGCAGCACCTATGGCTTAAAGGGGTAGGGCACTGGCCCCATATGCCTGAGGTGGTGGGTTTGAACCCAGCCCCAGCCAAAAAAGGAAAAAACCCTATGTAAATCAAAGCTCATTATACACAGTAAAATGACACTAGAAGCTGTATCAATCAGAAACTGCTAACTTCTAACTTAAAACTTTCCACTTCAACGAATCTAAATTTCTTTTTTTTTTTTTTTTTGAGACAGAGCCTCAAGCTGTCCCCCTGGGTAGAGTGCCGTGGCATCACAGCTCACAGCAACCTCCAACTTCCTGGGCTCAAGCGAGTCTCCTGCCTCCGCCTCCCAAGTAGCTGGGACCACAGGCGCCCGCCACAACGCCCGGCCATTTTCTGGTTGCAGCCATCATTGTTGTTTGGCGGGCCTGGGCTGGGGATTCGAACCCGCCACCCTAGGTGTACGTGGCTGGCGCCCTAGCCGGTTGAGCCACAGGTGCCGAGCCTGGCTATTTTTTTTTTTGTTGTTGCAGTTTGGCCAGGGTCAGGTTTGAACCTGCTACCCTCGGTATATGGGGCTGGTGCCCCGCCCACTGAGCCACAGGTGCCGCCCCTATTCATTCATCCATTTATTCATTTATTAAGACAGAGTCTTAC
>CAUYTI010110144.1:0-16976 GCA_963575145.1 Galago senegalensis | reverse complement strand
GGGGGGGTTTTGCTGTGCTTGGGGTTTTTTTTTTTATTTGCCCTGGTGTGCCAATTTAAATTTGGCCCCCCCCCCCCCCCCCCGCTCCTTCCAGACAAGACCCCAGCAGCCGGCCCTTGAAAGTGGCTTTAAATGATGGTGTGTGGCCCTGCTTGAATTCAGAGCCATAGTTTTAACAGGCCAGCCCCAAATCTGCACAATTTTGTCAAAGCACTTTAAGTCTCATGACAGTTAATTTACCTGCAAGAAAATTCATCTACCGCCCCCCTTTGTTAACTGTACAATGAGATAACTAAAACCCATACAATGCTATGATGAAACAGAACGGTGGCAAAATGAAGCATACACAACTCTAGTTTTTTTTTTGCAATTATCATCTAACTAGCCATTGCATCAGGTAAAATCAGTGATTCCAACAAAATTGTGTGGCTAGAATCAGCACACTCATGTATATATGATCTGAAATGCTATTTGGTAGCTACCAGATTTTTTTGGAAAAAAGAATAAAGGACAAGGAAAGCATCCTATTTCAGGACTCCACAAAGGTTATACTTTTTTAATTCCAGACCACAGAAAACGCAAACAAATTTATAATTACACTTCCAGCTTAGAGATCTGCAGAGGAAAAATAAATTGGTACCCATCTACCCAAAAGCCACAAATCAGACACAGAATGGCAAATCACAAAGATGAATTGCATGCTTGGTGCTGATTACTTTCTCATCAGTCTGTTGTGAACAATTAAGAATTAGTTCTTGAACTGGGAGTGCTGTTTTTGCTGTATGACTCAAAAGCATAAAATTTGTTTTAAATTCTCCTAATCCTATTTTACACTTGCTATTCCTTTTTGGTTAGAGTATTATCTCCAGGAGGCCCACATTAAACTATAAGTACTACCTAGGGGGAGTTTTCATAGCACCACAGCACCCATTCATTTTTCAGAATAACCTGCTCTGCCTTGTGGCTCAGAGAACACAACTGTTTGGACCGTGTAAAAACAAAACAACTTTCAGTAGCAGTCTCCGTTAATCGAATTAATAGCATGGAGGTGGTTCTAAAGAATCTCTACTTTCTCATTCTCATCAGAGCCTCCTACGGAGACATGGGGCAGCTGCTATGGAAAACAGTGTGGTGGTTCCTCAGAAAAAATTAAAAATAGAATTACCATATGAATTACCATATGACCCAACAATCCCACTTCTCGGCATATACCCAAAAGAATTAAAAGCAGGAACTCAAAGAGATATTTGTGCACCCATGTTCATAGCAGCGTGATTCACAGCAGCCAAGGAGTGGACGCAATCCATGTGCTCATCAATGGAAGATTGAATAAAATATGGAAGGAGATTCTGACTCTTGCTACAGTGAATCTTGAGGACAGTAGGCTCAGGAAAATTAGCTAGTCACACACACAAAAGACAAATATAATAGTACTTTCTATAGCTGACCACCTCCTTAAGTTGACCTAATGCTCATAGACCAGGCATGCACCATATGGACATATCAATACAGCAGGCCTAGTTCTTTATGTTGACCACCTTCATATGTTAGTCTGTTTGTTATAGTTCCTTGGGTGGTCAACTTACAGAGGTTCTACTGTACTGTATGATTGCACTTGTATGAGGTACTTAGAATAATCAGATTTGGAGACAGAAATTAGAATGGTGGTTGCCAGGGGATGGGGAAGGTAGAATGTGGACTGAGTGTTTTGTGAAATGAAAAGCATTCTAGACATGGATAGTGGTAACAGTTGCACCACAGCGTGACTGTGGTTAATGTCACTGAACTGTACACTTAAAAATGACTAAGATGGTGAATTGTATGGTGCATGTATTTTACTGAAAATTGTTTTTAAACCTGCAGAAGAGTGGGCTCCACCATAAAAATTCAGTTTCAGTTAGCAGCAAGGGCCTGGGCTACAGTGATTCTGGTGTAAGGAATGGGCTGATCTCTGCGTTGGTTACGCCCAAGTGGTGCAACTCAAGTGGTAGGATAGGAGAACCTGGGCACTGGGAAAGAGAGAGAATGGAGAGATACACAGCAGGAAGGCGCCAGCAAGGAAGAAGACTCTGCTTATGAACTTGCCCAAGGAATGGTCCATTGATAGAAGTTCCTGACATTGTGACTATGAGCTGGAGAGAGAGGTCTTTAAATCTCATCTAAGCTACTGCCTTTCAAACCACCCAGTGGGAGTGGGGAGAGTCTATCATGTGTCTAAGAAGCACCCCTCTGTGCTGGGTCATACCTCACAGGCCATTCGTTAGAATTTGTTTTAGGATTTTTGTTTGTTTGTTTGTTAGACAAAGGCTCACTCTGTCACCCTGGATACAGTGCCTGGTGTTATAACTCACAGCAACCTCAAACTCTTGGGCCCGAGAGATCCCCTTGCCTCAGCCTCCCCAGTAGCTGGGACTACAGGCACTCACCACAATACCTGGCTAGTTTTTCTATTTTCAGTAGAGATGGGCTCTGAGCTCTTGCTCAGGCTGGTCTCAAACATCTGAGCTCAGGTAATCCACCCACCTTGGCCTCCCAGAGTGCTGGGATTATAGACGTGAGCCACCATGCTTGGCCTCGTTCATTAGAATCCTGAAGTGGGTAAGACAGCCATCTGTTTAGAGTGAAAAATTAATCAGAGGGAGGCTCAGAATGCAGGGATCATGCCATGTTTCAGCTCCGTAATTTGTGATTGAATGAAATAATTTCTTTAAAAGCATAAGAGAAAGACTTGATGATGGGGGTCACACGTGATCGTTCCTTCTTTAACTTGTGAAGGAATGGACCTGGCTTCAGTCCTTTTGTTTCTTCAAGGGTCGGGACTGCTCCTAGTCTGGAAGCGCCTATGTGTTGAACATTAGATCAGTGGAGTGAACTACGTTCACGTTAATTGTTTACGTATACACAGAGAGTTTTCTTTGCATGCCTCAGTGGCTCACCAGATAAGGCAAGTGGGTCCTCCCATGCCATTTGATGTCCTTTTCTAGGGAATTCTATAGGAATCGGTAGCAAGCTCTGGTGTTCCCACTCATGCTCCTTATTGAATACAATTCATTTTGAGTGACCTTTTAGGTAATAGTTCTTCATTTGCAAACTGCAGATTGCAAACAGCCTAATCAACCCTTTGGCTTTGCTTTCCAGCATTCCATCTGCTTTATAACATTGTAAAACCCAGCTATGCTAGGAAGGAAAAAGGTATTGATTGAATACTTTTCTGCTGGAAGAAAAATTTGTATTCCATTAATTTTGCCCCAAACTTGGGTGGACTTTGAATACCATGATCATGTCTTCTTTTGTTTACGTGTTTGTGTGTGTGTGTTTGACTAATTTAAGGTTTTTCTGTGTGTATTTCTTCGTAGTACTTGGAAGTTAAAATACTCTGGTTAATGATGGACTTATGAACAAAAGTTTCTAACAATCAAAGGAGGAATAATAATTTTGATAATAAAATATTACCAAGTTAAACTTTAGATCTTAGGCTAAGCAACCACTGTAAACATGGGGAAGAAAGTATGACTGAATTGCCCAGTATTAGACTCTTGGATGTTTTTTTCCTTCCCAAACTGTGGCTCATTAGTTATTTTATAATCCTGCTGCGTCTATATTCTTTGTACTGCTTAATTAGGCCCTATGTTTTCAAAAGATGATGTTAAAATGATAAACTAATACCTTTTTTAGCAATGTAGATGGAACTAAAGACCAATCTTCTAAGTGAATTATTGCAAGAATGGGAAAACAAACACCGCATGTTCTCACTATTGAATTGGATATAACTGATCAACACCCGTGTGCACATTTGGTTGTAAAATTTGAGGGAAAGCAAGCAGGTGGGGGTGGGTGGCAGGAGGGGAGAGTAAATTCACACTCAGTGGGTAGAATGCACACTATCCAGGTAATGGGCACACTTACAAGTTTGACTCAAAATGTGCAAAAGCAATTCATGTTACCAAAACATTTGTACCCCTGTAATATTCTGAAATTTTTTAAAAAGATGCTGTTGGTACTTGTCTGCTGGCTGGTCTTGTCCAGCCTTGAAAACTTGTACTGCTGCTTGTACTAATTTTCTGGATAGGAGCCTAAGATTATCATGTCTTCATAATAATGCTTAAGCTTCTACTTATTCAGAGACTGCTTGGAAGAGCCTTGCCTTCTTGGGTTGACCATGAACTTGACCTCTTGATAGTGGCAGTGCAGGACTCGAGTTGGAAACTATGTAAGTAGGTGACCATTGAAGCTGGTTGGTTGCCACTTTCTCAACTTGGGACAATCCCAGAAATTCTTATTTCCTCTTATCAGAGAACAATGGGAAAGCCACCCGGGGCTGAGCAGTACATTTAAAGGGAAGCTCGGATTTCAGATTAGTGTTCTTTTTTTCCCCAACATTTTCTTGTTAACAGAAGTGTGGGGCAGTGCTTTGCAAGTTCTTTGATGGTAGTATTTTGTATTGGGGATTTTCTTTTCCTTTTCAGGGTTGGAGCTCAGTGCTTTGGTTTCAAGGAGGAAAGTTCGGTTAGACCTTGGTGATTCAGGGCACTGCTGGCTTCAATTCCTGGAGTAATAAAGAAATTCGAGATTATAAGGGGGAATTATGGAAGCAAAATGGGATGAGAAAGAAGGGTGTGCATGGTCTCTGAGTGGGCATCTGTGAATGCAAGAAGATCATCTTAGTTCCAGCCCTGATGATGATCCTTAGAGACCAGGGGACTCTCAATCAAGGTCTCAGGTAATCTTCACTCCCAACCCCCTCATCAGCTGGCTTTTATGCCACAGGATGGATAGATTGTCTTGAACCTCTCAGACAAGACTAATTAGCAGCAGCCAGTTGATTTTATAATTCACCAATTTGTCTGGTCTGTCTATAAGATAAGAGAAAATTATGCTCTGAAGGCAGAGTGTGGAAAACAAAGTAATAAGTAATGGGGTGGAGGTTTTGTTTTGCATGTGGGTATATATGGACACAGAGCTACGTCTAAGTACATTTTAGAGGGGTGAGGAAGGGAAGAAAATGAAGAAATAATCTGTCAGTTTCTCTCCTCAATTCAGTCTCAGAGGCTTGGCACCTGTAGCTCAGCGCCTAGGGCACCAGCCATATACACTAGAGCTGGTGGGTTCGAATTCAGCCCGGGCCTGCCAAACAACAATGACAACTGCAACCAAAGAAATAGCTGGGCATTGTGGCAAGTGCCTGTAGTCCCAGCTGCTTGGGAGGCTGAGGCAAGAGAATTGCTTGAACCCAAGAGTTTGAAGTTGTTGTGAGCTGTGACATCACAGTACTCTACCCAGGGCAACAGCTTGAGATTCTGTCTCAAAATAATAATAATAAAAAAAAAAACAAGAAAAAAAATTCAGTCTCAGAATTCCATAGGGTAGCTCCTCTCTCTAAATCAGCAGTTCTCAACCTGCAGGTTACGACCCCTTTGTAACAATGAGAATACATCGTGGCATTAGGAAGGTTGAGAACCACTGCAAATGCACACTTCATTGAATTTGCAAGGGAACAACCTCCTTTGGAAATTCCAAATAATTATGCTCATATTTCTGTTTTGTCAGTTTTGTTCATACTACATGCAGTCTTGTTCCACTTATGCGTGACCCTGTTAATGAAATAGCATATTCCCCAGCTAAATAATTTCATGCAAATTACATGGTTTACATGTAGTTAGGGCTACTCAGCTAAAGGATACCTCTGAAGAGCTACAATTTCTTGGTTTCACATCATCTATTGTATGTCATTTTCCTATATAGTTAAAAAGAAAGGAAACATGAACATACAACCTTTGTTTTTGGCTTTTAAGATAAGCCATATGAAGGCAAGCTTATATCCCATAAGAGTGCTCTAGAGGAAGGAGGGAGAAGAGTATAGGAGGAAGATTCAGAATAGGCCTGTGGATTGGGAATAGGACACAGTGAGAGGGTGGCCTCAGAAGCAGAGACAACTTTTCTGTCTGAAGAGTAGGAAAGACATAATAGGTGAGTACGTAAAACTGAGGGCTTTTTGGTCCCTTTTGTTTGGGGTCCCGCCCCAAGCAGGGTCTGCTGAGACCTATGGAAACTGGCAGCAATTGACTAAAGAAATAAAGAGTTAGAAGCAACGGTAGAGAAACATGTGAGACATAGAGTAGAATTAAAAGTGGGAGCTCAGGGGTCCATTGCCTATTGTGGCAATCCGGCAATGGTCCAGAGTCTTTGCTCCACTCTGATTTTATCAAAGTCTATTTTCCAAGAGGGTAAGATAAGGGAGGGAACAAAGATGCCAGCAGTTTCTCTGATTGAGCATATCAGCTCCTATTGTTATTCTTATTAACCTTAAGTGTAGCCTTCAGAAATCTGAAATCTAAGCCTTGTATTGGGAGAGCTTCCAAATTTCTAGGGAGGTGTTATACTCCACTAGATCTCCGTGGAGTAAAATGCCACCAGCATTAATCTCCTCTGAGGGATTGGTGGGAGGGAGGCATTTTCCTCCCATCACCACTACAGAGGATCTTCCTCTGTGATAAGGGATATAAGCTCTTCTGCCCATATCTCAGGGCTTGAGCTACTCTTGGTCTCTGCCCCAGGCAAATGCAAATCCACAATGGGTATCTGGTTTGCCTGTTTAATGGGCAGGAAACTGCCTGGAAGATGTATCTTTTCCTAGGACATTGACATAGCCTCTTCTATGACCATTATTCTCCTCAGAGTGCTCACAGACCCAGCAGGGTGTTTGTAAGCTATATCCCCAACAGGCTAGAATTTCAGAAAAGGCAAGAAGCTTGCTAGCAATGGCTAGTTTAAATGTAAACTAGCTGACTTTTCTTTGTTTTGACTCATTTAGCCTACTTTTTAGTTTTCCTCTTTTTCTGGGGGTACTTTTCTTACTGAAGTCCCCATTCTCCCAGCACCTTTCTGGTTGCTATAACAAAATACCACAGATTGGTTAATTTATAAGGAAAAGAAGTTTGTTTCTTTAATTCTTCCCAGTTCTGGAGCCTGGGAAGTCCTACATCAAGATGACAGGTGCGGGCATCTGGCAAGGGCTTTCTTGCTGAGTTGTAACATGGCAAGAGGGCAGGAGTGTGACAGCTCAGGTCTCTCGTCCTCTTCTTCTTTTTTTTTTTTTCTTTTTGAGACAAAGTCTCACTATGTTGCCCTTGGTACAGTGCTGTGGCGTCACAGCTCACAGCAACCTCAAATTCTTGGGCTTAAGCGATTCTCTTGCCTCAGCCTCCCAAGCAGCTGGGACTACAGGCGCCAACCACAGTGCCCAGCTATTTTTTGATTGTAGTTGGCCCAGGCTGGATTTGAACCCACCAGTTCAGGTATATGTGGCTGGCGCCCGAGGCGCTGAGCTACAGGAGCTGAGCCATCTCTCTTCCTCTTATAAAGCCACCAATCTCATCATGGGTCACCACCCTATGACCTTGTCTAATCCCAATTACCTCCCAAAGACCCTGCCTCCAAATATCATCAGTGATATGAATTTCAGAATTAAGTTTCCAACACATGAAATTTGGGGGACACATTCAAAGCACAGCAGAGGGTGAGGAGATGAGGATGAAGTTCCTGTCTGTCATGACATATGAAACGAGATGATGAAGGCCAGGTGCTGTGACTCCCAGCTATAATCCCAGCACTCTGGAAGGCTGAGGGGGGTACACTGCTTGAAGTCAAGAGTTCAAGACTACCCTGAGCCAGAGCAAGACCTAAAAATAGCCAGGCATTTATGGTGGGTGCCTATAGTCCCAGCTACTTGGGAGGCTGAGGCAAGAGAATTGCTTGAACCCAAGAGTTTGAGGTTGCTGTGAGCTGTGATGCCATGGCGGCACTGTACCAAGGGTGACAAAGTGAGACTCTTTCTCAAAAAAAAAAAAAAAAAAGGAAAGGAAGGGTAATCGGAAGAAGGAAGAGGGCATTGGAAGTTTGAGAAGAGAGGACAAACTAGGAAACAGATTGTCATTCTGAAAGATAAAAAAGCAAAAAATTTAAAAAATGAAAGAACAGAAAAGAAAGAAAAAAAGCAAAATACACTGAGATCATGTAGGAGAATCATTCTGCAAAGTTAAGTGCTAACTGAGGATTTGTTCTAATGGATTCAAGGTGGGGCCATTGAGCACAGTTGTGTGGGCTTTGCTTTTCTTCCAGTAGTGTTAGCTGTGCAGTTGCACATGGTTAGTGACATTGAACCTGTACTGATTGCCGGGCTAATCCAGGGGCAGAGGGAGAGGCAAGGTAGGTAAAGATGCTTATAAGGAGGCTCGGCGCCTATAGCTCAACCGGCTAAGGCGCCAGCCACGTACACCTAAGGTGGCCTGTTCGAATCCCCAGCCCGGACCCGCCAAACAACGATGGCTGCAACCAAAAAATAGCCGGGCGTTGTGGCGGGCGCCTGTAGTCCCAGATACTTGGGAGGTGGAGGCAAGAGACTCGCTTGAGCCCAGGAGTTGGAGGTTGCTGTGAGCTGTAATGCCACGGCATTCTACCCAGGTGGACAGCTTGAGGCTCTGTCTCAAAAAAAAAAAAAAAAAAAGAAAAGTTTAAAACACTGTGAGCCGAGGGGTTGAATGGCAAGTCTCTGTGTGTGTTGCAACTGGAGTCTCATGACAGGTGAGTTAGAGGAAAAACCATGTTCAACCTTCCATTTTCTGCATAGTATGTTTTAGTTAATATGTGTCTGCAATTCATTTGCAATTTTAAAGTTCTTTTCCATTTGAAAGGTGGGGAAACAGGGCAAACAGAAAACAAAAAGGGGAAAGAACTTTCAGTCCTCTCAGGGAAAAGTTAAATACTTTAATGACAAATGATATCAAAGTTATTAAATTCAAAAACTTATAGCTGGGCTCAGCGTCTGTGGCGCAGGTGGCTAGGGCACCAGCCACATACACCTGAGCTGGCAGGTTCGAATCCAGCCTGGGCCCTCCAAACAGCAATGAAGGTTGCCACCAAAAAATAGCCGGGCGTTGTGGTGGGCACCTGTGGTCCTAGCTACTTGGGAGGCGGAACCAGGAGACTTGCTTGAGCCTAGGAATCGGAGGTTGCTATGAGCTGTGATGCCATGGCATTCTACCCAGGGCGACAGCTTGATGGATAAACAAAGGCCTATCAATGTTATACACTCTAGATGTCCCTGATGAGAATGAAAAATAAATCCTCTTCTGAATATTACATTTTCTCAATTTATTTGCAAATATGTGTACTTAGACAATTCAGCATTCACTTGCTATGGTCTTAGTGTCCTCCAACATTCATGTGTTGGAAACTTAACCCCTAATACAACAGTTTTGGGAGATGAGGGCTCTAGGGGTGTGTTTAGGTTATGAAAATGGAGCCCTCATATATGCTGTAATGCTGCTTTATTATAAAAACAGCTTGTGGGAGTGGGTTTTGTCTCTCTTGCCTTTCTGTCTTCTGCCATGTGGGGGCGCAGCAGGAAGGCGCTTTGATCTTGGACATCCCAGATGCCAGAACTTTGAGAAACAAATTTCTGTTCTTTATAAATTACCAGTCTCAGGTATTTTATTATAGCATCATAAAATGGACTGACACAACACTGTATCTCTTCGGCTTGCTGAGTCAATACTTCTCTATTTTAATATTTTAATTGCAAATGGTAATATTAGCAGTCAAATATTAAGGATTTTTACTTTTTTTTTTTGAGACAGAGTCTCAAGCTGTTGGCCTGGGTAGAGTGCCATGGTGTACTCTTGGGCTCAAGCGATCCTCTTGTTTGAGGATCCTATTTTAGTAGAGACGGGGTCTCACTTTTGCTCAGGCTAGTCTCAATCTCGTGAGCTCAAACAATCCACCAGCCTTGGCCTCCCAGAGTGCTAGATATAAAAGGCGTGAGCCACAGTGTCTGGCCTCAGATATTAAGGATTAACCATGTACCGGAGGATTGGAAGCAGTGATCTCAGAGAGGTGGAAGGTAGAGAAGATGATGACAAATAATGACAAACCTTCTTCATAAATGTGACAGAGCCTTACATGTCAAAGTTAAGCAGGCACAGGTTTTTTGAGAAGGGAAGTCTAGGCATTTCTATTATTTATGGCAATCCACTCATTTGTATCAGTTCACAAAGCAGTTTCTAAAAGTTACCACTTTTCATTCTCATCCTTCTTCCTTGAGGTAGAGATTATCACCCTTATTGAACATATTAAAACACTGAATCTCAGAAATCAATGATCCTTAGTCACAGCTAATCAGTGGCAGAGTTGGGGCGTTGAACCCCGTTTCCTGAATCTTAGACACAAGCTGAGCTGCCCCACCCGCACCTCCTTCTGAGAAGGGAGGAGCATTCTCTGCTGTGGCTCTAGCCAGTGGGCTCAATATTGTTTCCTTTCTGGCACTATCATCTACCAGGGAAAGAAAGCACTGCAATTAGACTAAATATAGTTTGGGAGAGGCAGCACCTCATTTGGACTAATTATCCTGTCACCCGTCAGAAGAACAAAGAGTGAAGAATTTTCAGGCCTCATCATTTCCATTCCTCTCACTAACTTGGGCTTCTGTGTAATCGGCCTGAGCCTGGGGCCTAGAGATAAGTGTTAACCAAGCAAACACACTGGCTGACTGATAAATGTCTGGGCTGCTGAGGAAGACCATGGCAGTAACTAAACTTTGATCTCCAGCACGACTCCATTAGAACTGGAGGGATACTGGCCTGGGGAGAAATCCCTCAGTCCCAGAAATGCCCAGATAAGTGACAGGGAACAAAGACCCAGCTGATAGTCAACTGCATAATGTATAATATGGATAATCCATTTTGCAAAGCCCGTGTTCTTTCATCTAACAAACACTGAGTGCATACTGTATACATGTGGGTAGTTTATTAAATAGCATGTTTTAAGAAAGCCAAAGGAAACTCACTGGATCTCAAATTGTTGAATGCAAAATGAGAGTTATTGAAATTCAAGAGAAGGAAAGGAACTTTGGTCAAGACAGTGCATAAACCATTAAGGTTTGGAATATGGAGGGTTTCATTTTTGAAGGCCAATATGTCAGAGCAAGTTGGAGCAGTGAAATACTGTTTCAAGAAGCTTTTATTAATTCTTGTTTGTATCAGCCAAGGGCTATAGAACACTTGGGAGCAGCCTGTAACAACATTTTTAGAAAGAATGATGCTTAATAGAACACAAACCTCCATTAACCACAAGTGCTACAAATGATTCACATTTACTTGTTACTTTCCATGGTGGCTGCCTAACAGCTGCAGGTGGGCTGATGTCTGCCACAAGTTCCAAGTAAAAAACCACAGTGGAAAAAAGATGTTTTATGCGCTTCAGATCAGATGTTGCACATTTTAAAATCAAATCTATTTCTAAGAAAAGGGATATAGCTTGTTATGCCCATGGGACATAACATATATAGAGAGAGCGAGGGCCGAGCACAGTGGCTCACGCCTGAAATCCCAGCACTCTGGGAGGCTGAGGCAGGTGGATTCCCTGAGCTCACAGGTTCAAGACCAGCCTGAGCCAGAGCGAGACATCATCTCTGAAAACAGCCGAGTATTGTGGTGAGCACCTGTAGTCCCAGCTACTTGGAAGGCTGGGGCAAGAGAATGGCTTGAGCCCAGGGTTTGAGGTTGGTGTGAGCTGTGGTGCCACAGCACTCTACTGAGGGTGAGACTCTGCCTCAATAAAAAAACAACAAGAAAAACATATATAGAGTTATACAGAGTTCAGAGAGTTCATGTCACAGTTTGAATCATCATCATCCAACCAAAGAATGCATGACATGATTCATACATCTTGTGTCTGGTACTAAGCAGTAGTCTTAGCTTCATCATTAGCAATAACAGCACGTATTTGCTGATAATCCCCTATGGTGAGGAGAACGATTCATGCCGTGAATGTCACATATACATACTGGCTTCAGAGGGGAATGCTGCTTCAAGACAGGATTCTGCTTCAGAATCCAGCTATGAGGCCGGAGCTGTTGCCTCAACTCATAAGCTGGGAGAAGGGGAAGCAGGCTGGAGTCCAGTGCTAGGCTTCTGGAAAGCAGTGTCGAACCAGTCTGCTTGAAGTCAAGGTTAGGACTGGCCGTTTTCATTGTTTCCATTCTGTCTGTATTGATTAGCTCCTCCCCAAATCTGCTTCTCTTTCTGTCCCTCTGTCTCTCCCTGCCCCATCCCCTCCCTGATGTCATTTCATTTCACCTCATTCTTTCTCTCCTCTGCTTTGTCCAAAATCTGATTGCTGCACAGAGGTGACAAAAGCAGCAAATCAAAACCCAGTCACTCTGGAAGTCTGGGTTTCCCCCCAAACCAAATTGGATTAATTATGCCCAAATAAGCTTTTAAAAGACTTTAACGGGAAGAAAGCCAAATGAACCGACAACTTGGGTTCAGTGACCTTGAGATGATTTGGCTCATTTGCATATCTTTGTATGGTTTTCAGAGGGTAAAAAAGGTAAGGTCTTTTCCAGGAGCTTTTTGTTTGAGCAACTTATTTGTATAAGAGTCAGTTAAGGTTCAGCGCCTGTAGCTCAAGCAGCTAAGGCGCCAGCCACATACACCAGAGCTGGTGGGTTTGAATCCAGCCCAGGTCTGCCAAACAACAATGACCACTACAACCAAAAAATAGCCAGGCGTTGTGGGGGGCACCTGTGGTCCAAGCTACTTGGGAGGCTAAGGCAAGAGAATCGCTTAAGCCCCGGAGTTGGAAGTTGCTGTGAGCTATGATGCCGTAGCACTCTACCCAGGGCAACAGCTTGAGACTCTGTCTCAAAAAAAAAAAAAAAGTCAGTTAAATATAACCCTCACCAAATGAGGGGCAGTGCCCATGGCTCAAGGAGTAGGGCACTGGCCCCATAAACCAGGGGTGGTGGGTTCAAGCCCAGCCCCGGCCAAAACTGCCAAAAAAAATAAATTAAATATAACCCTCACCAAATGAACAGAGTTAGAATGCCTAACGCGCTGACACATAGACTCTCAGGTTAGTTCTCCTGCCCTGAGAGGAACGTGTTTCTGAAGCCAGGAATGAAAAGAGCTCTATCCACTCCCTCCCCACAAGCTTGGGCAGCTGTTGTAGAACACAGAATAGAAGGGCCAGTTTGTCTAAGATTTTTAAGAGTGAAATGTGTTTTTCTCCCATGATCGTGAAACCTAATAGACCAGTGTTATTCAACCTTTTTTATCTCATGGTGCACTTGAACCTATAGTTAAACTTCCGTGGCACACTTAAATTATGTTGATTAAAAAAAAAAGAATTAAAAAAAGAATATACTTAACTGCGGTTTAAACTTTTTTCAAAAATAATTTAATTAATGACCTTTCCAAATTTTCGAGACACAGCTAAGATCCTCTCAGGGCACATCAGTTGAAAATGACTGTTCAAGACCATCTTGGCACTGCTGAAATTTCAGATCAGGTAAGTCTTTGTTGTGGGTGCTGTCCTGCATGTTATAGGGTGTCTAGCAGCATTCCTGGCCTCTGCCCACTAGATAACAGGAGTGTACACATGCATACAAGTTATGACAACAAAATGTCCCCTGGGAGATAAAATTGGCCTTGAACAAGTCATAAACCTCATAGGGAGGTGAGGCACCTCCAGGTGGCACCAAACCACAGGGATCAGGGTGGCAAATGGTCAATTGAGAATGACTGTTTCAGAGAAGGGGATGGAATATTAAGTGTTTTAAAGAGTTTAGGGAAAGAGTTTTTATTTATTTATTTATTTATTTGCAGTTTTTGGCCAGGGCTAGGTTTGAACTCGCCACCTCCAGCATATGGGGCTGGTGCTCTACTCCTTTGAGCCACAGGTGCTGCCCTGGGAAAGGGTGTTTTAGAAAAAATCTGATGGCTTAACCTTCATAGCTTCCAGAACACTGCCCCAAGCTGTTATTTCTGCTAAACTCTATGCTGCAAAAGGCAGGAACAACATGTATTTTATTTGCTGCTATAGTCATAAGACCCAGTAGGTGCTTTTAAAAAAAATGTGGAATTATTACTATTTAATGAGCAAATATTGTATGCCAAACACTAGGACACATACATGTGTTATCCTTAATCCTTACACCAGTAACAGGAGAGGCATTAAAGTAAAACTCTTTGGCTTGGCACTTGTGGCTCAAATGGCTAAGGTGCCATCCACATACACCTAAGGTGGCGGGTTCGAATCCAGCCCGGGCCCACCAAGCAACAGTGACGGCTGCAACCAAAAAATAGCTGGGCGTTGTGGTGGGTGCCTGTGGTCCCAGCTACTTGGGAGGCTGAGGCAGGAGACTCACTTAAGCCCAGGAGTTGGAGGTTGCTGTGAGCTGTGATGCCATGGCACTCTACCTAGGGGGATAGCTTGAGGCTCTGTCTCAAAAAAAAAAAAAAAGTAAAACTCTTCAATAAAACAAATTCATATATCATGTAATTGTTATTTGATTCCTAATTCCATTCCTTCCTCAGCTTCTGTGGGAATGGGCTAAAGTTCCTTCAGTTGGGGGTGGGGGCTGCTGCAACTCCCTTTGGGGAAGTGGGGAGGTGGAGAGTGAGTCCCAGAGTCCTCAATATTTGCTTAGCCTTAGCTGAGTGTTGTGGTGGGCACCTGTAGTCCCAGCCACTTGGGAGGCTGAGGCAAGAGAATTGCTTAAGCCCAAGAGTTTGAGGTTGCTGTGAGCTGTGATGCCACAGCACTCTACCTAGGGTGACATAGTGAGACTCTGTCTTATCTATCTATCTATCTATCTACCTATCTATTTGTATTTATTTATTTATTTGCTTAGCCAAATTTACCAGGATCCAGAAGACACAATGGGAGCAAGATAACTAGGAAATTCCTGAATTATTGCTGCTGTCCTATGAACTTTAACTTGTTACAGCTTATCCATACTTATCCCCATCAATATTTAAACCAGAGTAAACAATGTCCAGGTGGCACCAAACCACAGCTGAGACTAGGAAAAATATGGCTCACTGGCAGAACCCTGTAAATCCAGGTCACTTCATTAATTTCTCAATAATACAATCTTGCATTTTCCAAGATTGACCCCCCACTCATTACCTCATGGGGGGATTACTATGTCATTCCATGGTACAATCTGAGGTTTTATGACTTGCTCAAATTACAAAACTGCCATGTGGTAACCCAACATTGGAACCACACAAGGTTGGGCTGACCCCGTGCTCTTTTCATACATACCTTCCCGAGTGCAGCTAGTGACTGCCATGCCTGCACTCCACATGTTCTAATTCCCTGAATGTTTTTTTGGGGGGTGGGGTGGGGTTGGGAAGGACAGATGAACAGGACCTGGTTTGGAGCCAACAGCCTCTAAGCTATGCCAAGTTGATGTGTAGCAGGAACACCAGGATGAGCCACAGGTGGGACCGGACTGGCCTGGTAAGAACAGGCAAAAGTAAAACAGGCAGCAGCTATTATGCGCTTGAATGAGACAAGGCAGAACCCAGGATCTGGCACTTCCCACCTCTCCTGCTGTAGACATGGACCACTGAGTGAATTGCTCCCTCCTGAAGAGGCCTGAGCAGGATGCCTGTGTCAGATAAGCCAGGGCTATGGGTGGGCTGCCCAGACCCCACTGGGGAAGGTGTGGTTGAGACGTGAGTGTGTTAAATTACCCATTCACATGTTTGTGGGCCAGAAAGCTGGCTGGGTAAAGGAATAATCCAGTGTTCCTTACATGTATTTTTTTTTTTGTCTTGTGTAGCTCTTTCATTCTTTTAAGAAATGTTACCTTTAGCTGGTTATGTAGTCACCATTCTGGTTGTTGGTAGGAGTCAGTGAGTGGTGTCAGTGTAATCCAGGAGTCCAGCTGGTTAGAGAAACTGAGCACTAAAACATATCTAGCAGAGATGGTTGAAACCAAAATGCTTTAGTTCAGAGAGGAGGCACAGGGCACAGTGACACTGTTTCCCTTAGCTGGGAATACCATTATAGGGAAGAAGCCAGGGTGGCTTTGGATAAGGTAAACTGAACCAAGGGAAGAAACAAAGCCCACACACGCAGATGGGTGTCAGCCTTTGTGCCCCCAACCCTAGATGTGTGCCTAAGTGGGTGGTTCTTCTGGACAGGTGAGAAGTCCTACTTGATGCGGAGAGATCAGGGTGGCAGATGGCAGTGACGTGGGATCTCACCTTACCTTTTCATCTAGGTAGAACCATTGTATAAGATAGAGGGATACACTGGCCTGGCAGGATGCAAATCTACATGCTCGCACCTTCGCATGAAACTATTCTTAATTCCACGGGGAAAATAATGTATGAACAGTTGTACCTGTCATATCCCTTCCCTTCACAATGCAAACTTGTGTCCTGTATTACATGCTAAAATGATTTTCTATTTCATTAATAATCTCTTGATGCAGAGGAACTCAAGTGCAAGGTCCTTTGTGTTCTTTTCTTTTTTAATGCATGGAGAATTTGTAGTATACACTTAAAAAATGTACCCAGATATTTATTGAGTACCTAATATGTTGTAGACTTTGTTCGAAATCCTAGAGATATAAGCCACCTGCTCTTGTGGCATTGGCTTTGTTGGGGTAGGGCAGTGTTTGGTGGGAAGGAAACATACATGTAAACAAATAAGATAATTCCAAATAAGGACAAAAGCATATCTCTGAAAATAACAAACGCAGTGTATTACAATTTCCTGAACTGTTGCATTTATTGTTCTGTATATACTCTGAATTACAAAAGATGTTCTCCCTATTCCTCTCTGAATAGAGCACAAGCCTAGCTGCACACATTTCTTTTTTCAGCAGCACCACTTAGCTCTTAAGCTATTATATTTTCAAAGGACTGGGGTTTTTTGGTCAAATTTTTTTTTTTCCTTAGAGACAGAACCTCAAGCTGTTGCCCTGGGTAGAGTGCTGTGGCATCACAGCTCACAGCAACCTCAAACTCTTGGGCTTAAGCGATTCTCTTGCCTCAGCCTCCCAAGTGGCTGGGACTACAGGCACCCACCACAACACCTGGTTATGTTTTGGTTGTAATTATCATTGTTGTTTGGCAGGCCTAGGCTGGGTTCAAACCTGCCAGCTCTGGTATGTGGCTGGC